>VWPU01010532.1:0-121800 GCA_013398955.1 Callaeas wilsoni
AGAGTACATTTCATCTTCAAAATGTTGAACTAATGTTTATTATTTTTCTCTAGGAACATTTTCTCGTCATTCCTTCATCTTCAAGAAAGCTTTCCATTTCTCTGCTTTTCATTAAGAGTCTTGTCTGATTCCTATTCAAGTAAATGGAAAAATAGTGCCTATATTACAAATAAAGAAAGATGTACATGGATTTCTCCTTCTCCTCTGGGATATTTTTTACTTAATTATTTCCTTTTCCTTTTGATTTTTTTGTCATCTGTGTTCCCTTAGATGATTTTTAACTCCTTTGTTTATCTTGTATCAGTACCTCATTTGTTCTGCTCTCTATACTGTTCATCTCATTCCCCTTTATTTACTTTAGGTCTTTTATTAGTGTTACCTGTCTGAATATATCCTGTTTCCCTTCTCCTTTTGATCATTCCTTTTCCCTCTCTCTTTTTATCTTTCTTCCACTATAGCAGATATTACGGAATGTTGGTCATGTAGGAAAAGCGTGATGTTTTTGAGTTCTTTGGGTCAATGAGGTTGGAAATAAATAGAAAATGCAGGCATATGAATAAATCTGTTATGCCTCCAAACTATTTTTATGAGTCACTTTAAAATATTTTTCTTAAAACATGTGCCTCCGTGAAACTCAGTGGTGCCACAAATGAACAAGATAAAAAAATCTAACCAGCATCTCTGAAAAAGGCTTGGGAGAAAATAAGTACAGCACCAGTGGTTTTTAGGGGTAATTTGTTGAGTGGGCACTGTTCATTTGGATGATTGGGTTTGTTTTCTTTACAAAGCCTGTTCTTACATTTTAGCTGTGGTAGTATCGCTCTGTGTTGGCAGTGTAAATTAAAACACAACACCATATTTCTTACATAACAGAATAAGGTGAAGTCACTCGCAGCAATTCCTGAATAAAAAGCCATCACCTTCTGTACTAATATGCACAGCCAAAGGAGTTTTTCCTGTTTTGCCTCCCATGTTTTGCAGGCATATGCAGTCAGAAGCTGATTTTAAACAACTGGAAGTAATGCTCAACTGCTGTACCAAAGGGCAGGATCAAGCCCTTGATATTTATCTCATTTTTCATATTGCTGTTCTGAATCTCACAGGTCATTAAATAGGATAACTCTGTGCCATGGTTTCAAAAGACACTATAAATTCCTTGCATTTCACCAGTTTTAGAGAGAGAGAGAGGTCTTTTAGAAGTTGATGTGCCAAACTATGTTCTTTTCTTTTTCTTCTGAATGTCTAAAAGCATCTGGGATTTTTCCTTTTTCTAGAATAGCAGTTGTGCTTCTTTCTCTCTCAGTTGGTTTAGTTATTGGGTTTTGGGGTTTTTTTTAAGGTAAATGAGATATTGCCTTAGAGTCTGAACCAGGTGAGAGGTGAGCAAGGCACCTTTCTACAGGTTCCTCCTACTCTGTGGTCTGTGGGAATATTTGACAGGAGGAAGAAAGAATAAGCCAAGAATAGGGGTCAGAGCCACTGAGACATAACCATCTTCTTCCCAAAAGAAATGTGTAGGCAATTTCAAGCTGAATCTGCACAGGCACCAAATGAAGATGATGCAAGTTGACACCATTCAGACATTCAGGTTTGGGGCTGTGCCCCCATTCCTTCAGTGGGGTCTGAAAATGGGGCTGGCTTACTGCCCACACTTTGGGCTGCAGCAAACCTGGGTCTTTGCTTTTGGCACTGAACTCTAAAAAAATGTATATGTTCATCAGGTTCTATAGCTGCAAGAGTTTTGGAAATTATTTACAATATTCTATAAAAAAAGGTCAGTGATTTTGACTGCATGTGGGAAATCGGAAGGTGATAGGCCTGTCTGGTCATTAGATGTGAAAACAACAGAAACACTCAACCATGACTCAGCATCTCTTAAGCACCATGGAAAGCAAAAGCCGTGCCCACAAGTAAAGCAAAACAAGGAATGAATTCAGTGCTTCCCATGGCTAGGAAGGTGTTCAGCCATCCCAGGAGAGCAGGGCCCCATCACACATAACGGTGACTTGCGAAGACAAACTCCATCGCTCCAAACAACATCCCCTTCCTTCTTCTTCCTCTCACTTTACATAATGATCATGACATTACATAGTCTGGAATACACTATATTAATACGCTGGAGCGCTGGCTGGGCCAGGAGAGCTGCAGCTTGTCCAGAGGTGCCCAACACCAGAGGAGGACACTCTGTGGCACTTGTGTGCCTCGCTAGCAGCTTCCTCGCCCGTGCGGTGGAAGGCACGGAGCCACNGATGGATTGCCCAAGCTTAGCCAGAGATCAATGAGCGAGGCGGCTCCTTCAGTCGGTATTCCAAGGGTTTATTGTAGAAACTCCCTCAAAGGGGTCCGAACATGGAGAAGGAAAGAACTTCTGTCCAGTATGCATTTAAAAGGGGGTACAGAGAAAGGGATGACACAGCAATGACTTATAGGAAGAAGGGAAGGGCGGGACAGGTCTGGCTACCTTTCCTTAGGAGATACAAGGGGTGTCTGTCCACTGTCAATCAGACAGACCTAACCCACATCAGGTCACAGGAATTCAGTGAGAGAAGCCATTTTCACAGAGGGGTATTTAACCTTTGGAGCCAGCCCACCAAACCTCTTTATCTGGGCTCTGTGGCCCCCTGGGCATTGCTGTGGTTGGTTCAGTCACCACAACAATATGCCTTTGGTCAGTTGGGGTCACCTGTCCTGGCTGACCATATGTTCATAAGAAACTATCTAGCTCACATGTAGCTTACTCTCAAGAAATTGTCCCTCTGCAAGATGAGATGTATCAGAGGGATAGGGTCAAACATGCTGAAATGTAGGAGATGGATCTCCCAAGTCAGTTTCTGAATTATTAATATTTTCAGCATGTATTTATTGATTTTAAAGTGCACACTCAAAGTATGGCAAGTTCTATGTTTCCTTTCAGAAAGATGTCAGCTTTGTAATTTAGCTACTAAAGGGTACAGGAGGAATGGCTGAGCATTGTGTCATCTGTCTTGAAGTGTTGCACCCACGGCTGTATTGCCAGGGCAGAAGAATTGTAATTTTTCCCCTACTTTCCCTCACCTTTGACTGAGAGTTTGCATCTTCTTCCCTTTAGATAATTTTTACAGTATTACTCATTATTTCAGCTACTCTGATCGCTAATGAAGACAGCAGAGAGTAATGTAAATACCATTTAAGGATCCAAGTCATGCCAACTACTCTCTAGCACAGCATGTATCAAGAGGCACAGAGAAGGTTACTATAGCACATTTCCACTCCATTAGCACTGAGAGGAGACTAAGTTCAAAGGCAGCTCCTTGTTTTCCTTACGCTATTCTGTGAATGTTTTTGCAAAAGCTGCTGAGCTTTATTGGTCTCTAAAGCCTATTTGCCTTTTTGCCCTGTTTCGGCAACTCAAGGGAATATAAAGAAGCACAAAGTGTATATGTACCAAAATATCTAGCAGGTCATTTCTGTGAGAAAAGAGCTGAAAGTAAAACTTACACTGACGGTGAGTTGCAGCCACATCACTTATAGTACTTAAAGTGCTCATCTCATTTCTTTTGCTGCAGAATTGCAGATCAGAGAGGCTGAGGTAGATACAGCGTGAAATTAATGTCATTTATCTTTAAATGTCAGGATAATGTTACACTTGATGTCTATGTTTTGACATATTGTGCTATACCAGCTACATTTCTAACATTTCTTTAACCTGGGGTGTTAGATTGTTTGGAGAGCTGAAAGCGAATATGGATATGCAAAGAGCAGTCCTCTCCAGGAATGCAGATGCACACAAAATGATGGAGGCAGTAGTATAATCTCCTCACTCACTCCTATGGACACTTCCATTACAGCAGATTATGTCCAAACTTTTTTATTCTGTTTCTTCCTTCTTCCTTCTTTTTTCCTTTTGCTTAGAACAGCACACTAACAGCAAACCTGTACCATGAGCAACTTCTTCCTTCTCTGCTTTCTCTTTTAATGCCATTTGATTCTATAATTCCATATCGGGTTCCTTTAGTGCTTTACACTCTTCTCTAATGAGCTAATTAAAGATATAAGAGATCTCTTTATTGAGGCATATGCAGGCTGTTCTTTTTTCGTTACTTTTTTGTTTCTGCTGTGAGTCAGACCTTTCTTTCCTCCCACAGTCTCCTCTTACTGGGTGGGAGGGTGGGTTTTTTTGAGATGGAGGTCAGAAAAGGTTATTCTGAAGCTAGTTCCCCCACTTGTCTTCTGGCACTGTACTAAAAGGTTCCCCATGTTCCCTGGGGGGTTTTTTGCGTTGTCAAATAAAGTACGCCAATAGCACTTCATTGCTTAGTTCAGCTGCCTTGCTTAGCAAAAGAGAAACCCTCAGCTGCTCTACTGAGCATGACTCTGCTTTATTTGGTTTCTGGAGGAGCAGGAATGGGATTTCAGCCTCCTTTGCCACAATAAACTAGTGCCAGTTATTTGTTCTTCCTGCAAAGATGTACCACGAGTGTTGTAGCTTTCTGCAGGTGTTATCTCCCATTCATCTAAAAAATCTCACTGGTCAGTTCTGTAGGTATGGAGTGGCAGATGCTTCTGGCCAGGCTTTTAACTGGAAAGCAGAGGTTTTGTATTGTACTGCTACATGAACTCAATTTTTCCCCTGTGTTTGATTAGCATATTCTCCTAAGGTGAACTGAAAACCTTGGGAATCCAGGTTTTTTGCAGCTTCCTGGTGAGATGCAAGGAAAGCTCAGATCTTTTCTGGGATATGAACAGTATGCTGGTGGGTGTCCTTCTCAAGTTTCAGGCTGAAGGGAAGATCCAAAATTTGTGAAGTGCAACACTTCAATCCACAGTCAGCCCAAGACCAAGCCATGATCTCCATTTGGGCGTTTAATTTTTCTGTGTCCTTTCAGGGTCTGGAGATATTAAAGTAGACCATGGAGCTCAGTTGTGCTAGCGTAGTTTGAAAATTATGTTAAACTCTGCCTAAGCAACGGAAATTGGTCAGTGTGCTCTTGAGATCAAGCTGTAAGATGTCAATTCCTGGTGGCACAATAATAATTACAGTAAGTAGAAGGACAGATAAGCTGGTCAGCACATAACAACGGAGATGCAGTGTCTGCCAGAGACATCTCCTTGTGGGACAGGCAACACTTTTTTTGCACACACACTGTCACTAACAGAGGACAAGTCAGGAAATTTGTAGCTTTCTATTCTCTTCTTGAACAACTCATTCTGTGAGGAGTAAGGGTACATTCAGATTTGTCCATTTCCCTTCCCTCTATCTCCACTTAAAGCAAGAGGTCCCTCAATCAAACTTCCAAGTTCTTTCTTTGACCAAAGCCACTTGGCTGTTATTCAGAGAAGAGAAGCTGTATTTGAACAAATTTTCTGATCATCTCTTTAATAAACTCACGCACCACAGAATCTTGTCTTTATCATCAACAGGAAGGTATTCTCACCCATGCACTAGTGTGTGATGAGCAAACTAATCAGCCTATACCTATATTCTTCTAGTAAAACAAAATAAAACCATTCTCTGTTCCCTACTTTCAGCATTTAATTTGTAGCTGGAACTGTCAGTGATTGCAGCTATCCTAAAATCATCTTCCTTATTCATTCCTGAGGCAGCCATATGGATGTGTGTTCTTAATCCCCAGTACACTTCATATCTTCTCTGCACACCTGCAGAAGGACCTTTTGCCCCAGTAGCCTGAGTACTATAATGTCTTTATATATATTGGTAGAATAGCAAGAATTTTATTATGTACCATATCAATGGTTCTAAGATAAGAGAAGAAATGGGAAAATATGAAAAATAGTAGGCCTTTACATCTGTTAATACTGGTTTCCTAGGCTACCTTAATCCCCTGTTATTACATATGGACAGCCAGCATGGTAGCCAGAGGAGAATTGCTTAAAACCAATAATTTCACTGTGGAAAGAAATTTTTGGGTTTTATCTGTCACAGATCGAAACCAGGGAATTTTTAAACCTCAGTGTCAGTAAAAATGGCATTGCAAGGCACTGCATTTATTATTTTACCACAATTTCCACATTTCATTTTCTTATTTCACAATTCAAAACAATTAAACACAGTGTTTACTTGTACAAGGAAACTCTGAAAATTTCATAAGCATGTTTACTACATTTGAGTGGTAAATGAATTCGAGAGGACACATAAAAATGATAGAAGTTTTAAACTAGTGTAACATAATTAAATCTGACATTTTGTGCATGAGATTATGCTGAGAGGTAATGTAGTAATTTTTGATCAAGTGACTTGTACATTCCCAGTGTTGATTTTTATGCTGTTACTTAATTTAATCCCCATTTAGTTCTCAGACTGCAACAAAATACAGTGCTCTTCTAGCTGTGTTTATACACATTATTATGCCTCTGGCATTACACATTATTATGTCTCTGACATTATGTATAAATCATGTACAGGATTACCTACCTGTTAAAATTTTCCTGCCAAAAACAAATGGGGCTGAATTAGTAATAAGATGAGAAACCTCCAATTCAGTTTTGCAGCAACTTCAAGGATGCTGTTGCAGTGCTGTGGCAATTGGGACAGAGTACCCATTAGGTTTTCTTTTCCTAGGGTTAATGCATTAAACCAAGCATATAAAAGGATATAAAAGGATGGAACTGCCTATGCCTTACCCTCACCTAGAGACAGCTGAGCTAGCTATAAACACAGGAGTATGGGCTGTAAAAACAGGGTATCTTCTGCAACATACACCTTGAGGAAATCCCAAATTGTGGCAATGAGGCTGTTTCTGGTACTTGAGCTAAGCTAATATAAAGCTGATGACACTGAAGCATAGATACAGGCTTTTAGTGCTTCTTGCTGTAATTATGGCTTCCGAGCTTCACAGGTGGCTTCTGAATGTTCTTCTGTTATGCTGGAGATTATTTAATAGCCATATTTTTTCACCTCTAAAATAAATGAAACATTGGAATTTTGGTTTCTATAAAATATCTAACTCAAAAAAGCTGATTCTATTCTCACTTATCATATTTTTTCAGGTTGATAGATGAATATAGGCACATATATATATATATAAATGTTGATATATTTAATTGCTAATAGATACTGACATATCTTTTTTTATGTATTCAGATAGATATAAATATAGATATAGACATAGATGATATAGATATAGAGTATCCTTAAAAAGGAATCAACCAGTTACACATCACTACCTGTTCAGGTCAGATCTTTTGGAGACAATGCATCTCTTCCCTGGCTCTTATTTCTACAATAGAGTATGCCCAATGTGCTTACTGAAATGTTTCCTTCTGACACACAGTGATAACATAGCTGTTCTGAGAAATGGGGTTTTACAGGTCTGATCTGAAATGCATAAAATAATATAGCTCCAGATAACTACTTCCCTGCTGACTGTAAGAAGTTTTTCAAGGAGTGACAGCTCTTTAAATTCTGCCCCATCTCTGACATTCTCCAGAGAACTGGCTGTTACTAAGAACATCATATAATATCTCTAGTAAGCAGAAAAAACTGGGCTTTGCTGACCAGCAGGCTGAGTTACAGAGTTTGCTTGACCAATACGCACACAACCTATAAGTAACTCTCAGTTAATCCCCAAATTTACCATTCAAAAAGAAATAAAATAAAGATGATTTAAAATGTTTTCCTGAGGCAAAAGCATTGGAATAGCCCATGAACTAGAAACCCTAAGTTTCACCTTAAAGGTCTTTGTGAAACTCAGATTTTTGCTCTGAAGCTATAAAGAAAGACATCAAGTTTGATTCATCCTCACATTAAGTAATGCTAGTATAATTGCATCCCTTCCAGTGGATTTGCATAAATGCAAATCAGGCCCTCTCTATCTTACATGAAAGTAATGAGATTTTTCAAGTTCTTTAAGGCATTAGCTCTACCCCTTTAATGAGTTAATTCTCCTCTCTTACCATTTTAGCCATAAGTTGTAGAGTAAAGCAAGGTGAAATGTGATAAGCTATCATTTAGAGTCTCATGTTTCATTTTTCCACCTATATTTATAACTACTGAGAGTCATCTTAAGGATCAGAGAATACGAGAAAAAGCTCAGGCGAGTTTTACAGTCTTTCACATGAGAATGGCAAAGATAGCATTTTTTTCAATGCTTTTGCTATAAATACTAATTTTTCTCTTCTTGACAAAGACCAATTTTCACTAAAAAGCTTTTTGTGAATCTCAACAAAACTACAGGAATTATTTCATTTACAATGGAAAGTAAGGAACAAGCATATTTCACATCATTTATAGTACTACTAGGGACATTTTGTTCACTTCTACTGCAGCCAAGCAAGTAATTATCAACAGAAGGACTTGACTGTAGCATTCATGAGATGGTGTTGGTGCCAGAATCCTTTCAGAGATGGGTTTTCCTGGACCCTTCATTTTGTTTTATTTTGCCTTTAATAGAAATGTGATGACTGAACCCACTCTTTAGCAACACACAATGATGTGATTTCTGCAGGCACAAACACAACTATCCTAGGAAGATTTGAGGTAAGTCTGAAGAATTTCAGCCTACTTATTACCTACAAGTTCAGAAACCCTGCTATGTGGAGCTGACATTCCTCTTTTTCCCAGGAAGTTAGGTCCTTGAGCCCAGGGCTCGCTTCAGCTGCTGCCATGTGCTGGCAGCAATATCACCTTCCTTCTTATTGTGTCCTGAAATGAAAACTCAAAATCTCTTACTCAGTTTCTCTTGCAGTCATGTAAGCCATGCTATGTATTTAATAACAAGTGTGTATTTAAAGTGGATATAACTTACGATTTTTAGGCAGACTTTTCACAATCCACTGCTAGAGAAGCTCAAGCCTTCATGTGCTACAGCTGAGTTTAAGAAGGAGTGGATAATCTTATGAGCAATGTTTGCAGTTATGCATAATAAGCTGGATAATCAAAATTCATGTGACAGAGGATAAAGTAAATCACATTGGGTTCAAATAAGAATTTATAAGCCATGGAACATATTGCAAAACATGACCAGGTACATTATATTATTTTAAATATTGCCTTTTCCTGAAATATCAGTCAGTGATCATTGGCAAAGCGTGAAACAGCATTCATCTGACCAAGCTCAACATTCTGCTCTGAGTACTGAGCTCTCAGCCAGCTTTAATTACACCCTACTTTGGATAAAATCCAGTGAAAGGGTGTAACAGCAACAATAAAGGTATTTAGGAAAAGACACATAAGAGCAAATTGTTGCAAGGCACATGACTTCTCTAATTCATAGGCATTGTCAGTGTGGGCAACATCATTAAAGGGCTTATCACAGGCAAAAACATTCTCTGAAGGCAGATGGTCTACAATTGCATGATTTTATTTAGGTTTTGATTTACATACTGATCTGAAAAGACTATTTCATTTCATTTTACATGAAAATGAAAAAGTTAGTTGCATTCTTGTACAGATAATTTCATATGCTTAATTATCTCGGTAGGATATGTTTTATTAATGCACATGTTTTGCTTTGAACATATTTTAATTTGCATTTGTGGCAAGAAGTTTCGGTCTTTCTTCTGCAGTATTCCCTGTCTTACCAGCATCACTCTTTAGTTGGAAACAAAAGGACATTTGGGTTCTTGCTGACTCTAATGAGTATTTCTGAACCAAGTTTACTGTCAGGGCCCTGAGTGCACTAATTGGTCTTGATGGCCCTGACCAGCATCACCGGAGTCCTCCTCCCAGGTACCCTCATCCTCTTTGCCCAGGCGCTGCCTCAGTTCAGACCTCTCCTGGTCCTGGCCTGAGCTACGTTCCTGCCAGCCCAGCCCTTGTCAGACCCTGGCTCACCTGCCCTGGTCGCCATCCCCAGCATCTCTGGTGGGATGGGGCCACTGCAGGAGGTCCCTGTCCCACTCCCCTGCCACTGCCTGTCCCACCAATGCTGCATCCTGATAGTCCCTAAGGCACGGACATTGCAAACAGTTAAATCGTTCCATGAGGAAGTTAGAGGTGTGTTGATCATTTGTCAAAACAGTCTTCAGGCAGCTCCAGCACTCAATGACAATTGAGTGACAATGAGCTCATTTGTCCTGAAGACTGGGGTTGGGCTTTACTCCCTCTTTTTGTCTGTAATGCCAGTTTGAACCCATCTACATCCAGAGGTTACTTTTGTATCAGGATGCAGAGTAACTAAATGACAGCTTCTCTAAAACTCAAGAAATACTTAAGTGTTTAGGCAGAAAGGGGTCAAAGAGACCCTACAGCCTCCCTGTGAAGGTGGATCTTTCATCTGTCCTTCAGTGACAAGGAATTTGGATGAGCACAATCTCCCAGATATCCTGGTCCAACCCTAGAAACAGGACTGGAGCAATGTCTTAGCCTGATAATGCCAAGGTGTGTCCCTCTGGCCAGGAGAATGTTAGAGATTTCATCTCAGCCTGAGATAGTGACTTCCAAGCCAGAGGAGATGCCCGCATCTTGAGAGCTTATGCTTGGTCTTTCTTGTGGAATCACACACCCTCTGCCTCCACACAGCCACAAGCACACTATGTCCTGAAGCAGTGCCTAAAGCTGATACCAAGAAATATTCCTCCTCTAATATTTGGATAAAGCCATCCCGTTTCCAAAAAAAAAGAAGAGAAGGCATTCCTGGCCTCTACAGGAAAATGCTGAAGATGGGAAGCACATCTGCAGCTCAGATGTTAGAGGAAGATGGCCAGCTGTCCTGTTTGATGAGATGATCTCTTTCTTTGTAGTCAGGTTCCTGCTGTTTTGATGAGTTTTACATAGGCTGCCATTTGTCTTGCATGGTGGCTTTAAGATAAATATTTTAAATTGTCCGTTTCATAATGCAGATGTGAGGTGTTCCTGATTACCATGAAGAAGCTTGCTGAGCAATTTTATTTTAATGTTGGCAAAAATGAGTTGGAAATTATCTTGGCATCATACCAAAATCTATAGAATTAAAAAGCAGGTTGATTGGGTTTTATGCTTGTATTCAGACTGGGAGTGTTGTAATGAAGGTTTCGCTTTGTTTCACCTGCTCTTCCTTCTGCAGTTCTTTGCAAGTGATTTTGAAGAAACGGGCTGTATTTGGTCTCCTGGTCATGTGTTTGTCGGTTTGTTACCACTTTTCAGTACAACACAGATAAACCCTAATGTGATAATTTAATGAAATTTTAATTGCTTGACTTTTGTTTTGGTGGCTTTAGACTTATACAGAATAGCAATATTTTTGGGAATTCACTTGGCTATCATGAAAAGTATATAAACTCAGAAGTCACAATATAATTAATTTTATTTGAAAAAATGTGTTTGGGATGAACAGAGTCAGGATAGTTTCCTCTTGCTTCCCTTAAAGAAAACAAAAAGTCAGCAGCTGGTATACCCTGGAGGGTAAGTGAACTCGCTCAGGAAACAAATGGTTCTAGATGCCGCCAAGTGTGGCAGGAGAATAAAATTCTCAGCAAGGAGTAAATCAAGCAGGTCTCAAGGTCAAATTCTTCCGGTATAAGGGCAAGCTTGTGTAAAGAGAGCCTTTTGACAATTGCTAAGACAAAACTGACACAGAGGTAGAATCACATTCTCACTGCTTTTCCAGTTACCTTACCAGTTATTATTAGTTTTCCCTGTTCGGAAACCTCGTCATTCTTGTTTAAGCATAAAAGAAAACATCTTGCTGGAACTTAAAATAGCTGTCTGTATGGGAAAGGTCTGCATAGACTGATCTCAAAACGCTAGGTCCTTGCACAAAACAAGGATTTCCCTGCATCAGAAGGGTGATGAAGGACCTCAGCCTAAAACTGAAAGTGCAGACCTAAGCATGCTAATTTGGTATGCTATGCAAGAAATTTGGGATTATTTGATTTATGAAACTCACTTCTCTCTTAGATGTTGCTTCAACTGATGTTTAGACATTTTTGCATCAGCTATACCCCTGGAAGAGAAGTATGTTTGGAGTTTTTAACTTTTCAGATTTAAACTGTGAGAATGCAGAAGATATGCCACAAAAATCTGGAAAAAAGAAAAATAAAACTGTTTAACATACATTTTTGCTGCCTTTTAAGATGACAATCTCAACACACTTTTCCATAGGTCAGGAAAAACAAACACAACAGGCATATGGAGAAAGCTAAATAAAATCCTGATAAGTAGCATCCTGATATGGATCATTTTGTCAGAACTGCTGGGAGAACTAGGATAACTTCTCTGTTCAGTCCAACAGATTTGGACTTGGAATTTTCAGCTCTGGACTTGGTCGGTATATTGCTGAAGATGTTGCTGATTAGGGGATGCTATAGGCAGGTTTTCCTGCTGCATGCCCAGCCAACCAACTGCAGCCTGAATTGCTGTGCATCCAGCAATACTTGAACCAGCAGCATGGATTTATGTGGCTTTTCTCACAAAAGCTCAGGCTCTCAGTCCAGAGGTAGTTATAAGATTAACTTTTTAAAGGAAAAATTACTATAATAGGTGTGCTGATTTGCCTGCTCTGCCTGCTATAAGATCTTAATTCAATGTACTGGGTTGTAATTCTGTCATTCACATCCTTTGGGAATTCCAGCCACCAACATCATGCAAAATCTGAGATCATCAGGAATGTATTAACTGGGAGATGGTGCTACTAGTTTTGCTATCAGTTGGAAATAACTTCTGACTCAATTGTAACATAGCATTTATATTTCAGTCCACTCCCTGGCACGGTGCCACACCTGTTCCCACCTCCAAGACAGCTACAGGCAAGGGAATAATCATTTTGAAATTCATAGCTTAAAACAAAATTCAGGAGGAGGTATCCCTTAGGATCTCAGCATGTTTCACTGTAGTCATACGCCTGCAGGAGGCCTGCCTGAAGCACACTTTGAGCAGGGTGCTTGGATTGGGTGATCTGCTGAGGCCCCTTCCAATCTGGATGCACTCTGTGATTTTGTGAGGCATGACCTGGTGTCGTGGACGCTCAGTCAGGGCTCAGCTTCGCTGCCCTGCCCTGCAGCAGTCACCTGTGATGGCACCCCTGCCACTCACCACCTGACCCTGCAGTCACCACCATGTTCTGCTCCACTCTCATTTCTCTTCCAAAAATACTTCTGAGAGTCCGCTGACCTTCTGAGGGACTTCACAAATGGGTTAACTTATTTCTGCTTTGACCCTGGGACAAAGAAACATTCCCTGACAAGATCAGTAAAGCTGTGTGGTAGTGGCTGCTGATATCAAAGCTTGTTCATTCTGTTTCATGAATAGTTCCTCTTGTGCAGCTCTCGCTGGTTTTCCTGAGCAGCGTGAGTCTGCAGGGCTGGGAGATGTAAACCAGAGGAATTTCTGTTGTGCTCTGGTCTATTTCATTTTTCCCCACATTTACAAACAAATAGGATAATTTGTTAGGCCTTCGTTGTCTTTCTTCTGCGAGTGTCCCACAGTGTCATGTGCAGGGCACACAGAGGTTTGAGGTGGTGCTCTGGGTCACTCCCATCAGCTGCAAGGAAGTGCAACCAAACTCCACAGCTCTGATAACCACTACAAACCAGGTCACCCTACAGCTTGAAAAATATTAGAAGGGTTGGTTACCTCTGCAACTTCACACTAAATTAGTAAACACGTTGACATAAATAACATTTTTCCCCTCCCAGGGGGAAATTTGAGTTGTTCAACAATCCTGCTGTGGCTATATTTCATATTTTTGAGGTGGCTAGCAAACGCTTTTCACAATAACCACAAAAGAAGAAGATAATAATATCTTGGCTTGTGAAATGGGAAAAGAGCTTGATTTTTCTAATGATGAGATTTAAAAACAGGGATAAAGAAAAGTTTTAGACAGCAATGATCAACTTTTTGCAAACAAAGCTTGAATTTTCTGCAACATCGCTCAAAGAAAAGCAATTCCTCTTCCATGAATGCTTCTCGATTAATTAAAAAATTCACTTCTTGGCAAAAAGCTAAAGATTTTATGACTTGCATCAATGAAGTTAACAACAATACATATACAAGAAGCTCACCTTTTTTATCAGTTCCCCAATGTTTAAAACAAAAAACATAAAAGAAGTGCCAAGTGAAGGTTAAAAATAAATATCAAGATAATTGATGCAGATAAAGGATGAATAGATGTATTCAAATATTTGGATACACAGCGTGTACCTTGTAAAAACATGAAAGCACAAACTGAATTTTCGTTGGCAGGAGTAAGAACTACTGCATAATTAAAAATGTTGCTTTCACCTATGAATTCTTTATGAAGAGATGAAAAGTTCTGGTTTAGCATTGGAATTATTAATATTGTTATCATAAACCAATATTTTTCAATATTTTTCCTACTAAATATTTTATTCTGCTTTTTCAAAATCTTAGATTTTAAGAAGAGATACACTGTTCAAAGGACCACGAGAACTGAGAAGGCTGAGTCCTACAGCTGCAGAGTATTTATGTAATTGTAACATTCAGTGAGCAATTCAGTAATGTTACCTAAAAAAGTTGAGGAAAGTGCTTTCCAAGACATAACACTTGGCCTCATTACTGCTATTGTTTTCAATAGATACAGCTTTAGATAGATAGAGAGATAGATATATAGATATAGATATATAGATACAGATATCTTGACTCTAACAAAGCAAAGGTAATTAGTTCATTTAGTTTAAAATATTTAATATATTAAACCTATGTATTCCCTATACTTCATCAAGTGTGAAGATGTGGAAGGCTGGGCATTTAGGAAGTTATGGTGTGAACCAGCTGGTAACAGTAGTTGTGTTCTGCAGAGGACAATATGATCTAATGCTGAATATTTATAATTATTAGACACGTAATTTTTTTGTCTCATAAAGAATTTGGAATAATCTAAAGACAATCAGAAATCATTTTTTAATCGTCATGATTCCTTGTGTCTTTTTTCTGATGCAAGAATAATTTTTACTCCAACGCTTTCTTTTTTGCTCCTTTTTTCCTCAAAGCAACAAAGTCCCATATCATCATCAGCTCTAGCTAGAAGAACCTTTTTTCTTTAGTTGTTTTGCTGTATGTGTTAAAATTATTATTTGTCTCATTAATCTTTTAAAAAAATTAATGCAAAACCTCTATAAAATATATGCATGTTAATCTTACCTGCTGTAAGCTAAAAACCCATGCTCATAATACAAATACACAGATACACCAACAAGGTACAGCTTTTACTGTATTAGCATTGACTTTAACTTTATTAATGCCAAATAAAACCTTTATTAACAGGTAAATATCAACACTTACACAATCAATGAAAGCCAAGTAACTATCACTGCACAATAAAAGTGAGACACCACAAACTGGTGAGAACCTAACCAAATTTTTAGAGAAACAAAATCTGTGGGAAATAATTAAGTAATTACAAGCAACATAAAGAAGATAAACATTTTAGGGTGCAATTTCTTTTCAACCAGGGAATTCAACATTAAGTATTTACTGAACCCCTCACAAACTGAGGAAATGCTGAAACTGGGCTGTGTATTTGGGACCTGGCACTGTGGGGACCTAAAGAGGAGGTAACTCTTAGGGGTGCTAAGAGTGCTGCTCAGTTTTCATCTGAAAGAGCTACTGACCATTTTCTACAGAGAATCCCATACACAGGGATACCATAACATTTCCAGAGCTTCCATGCAAAGTCCATTCATCATGGTATTGATTCCTGCCTATGTCTGAAGTGTACCAGAGCAGAGAGCAACCAAAAATGAGTTGCAGCCAGCAGAGAAATGCACATGAACTGCTGCAAGACCCCCTCTCCCTGGGAACTGCAGGGAAGACCCAGAATAATTGTTTTGGCAATGACAGAGGCAGCTCCTTCTTAGATTTTATCTTTCCAAAGGTCATTTACTCCTTTCTCCCTTATGACTTCCTGTCTGGGCATGTCGTACAATCAAGAGCAATCACAAGGCCCCCAGGAAAAATTAAAAACAGAATGAGATGTCACTGCCAGCAGAGCAGTTTGTCAAGCCTGCAGATGGGTTTTGAGGAGCTCTTGGGAAAGATACCCAAGGAGGGAAAGAAGGTTATTAGCTGGATGAACTAAGCAGCAAAAAACCCTCTAAAATACCATTCTTTTGCCATAAATATCCACCAGAATCCCTGCCCTCAATGCTTTTCTCTTATTTCTGTGTGGTATTTATGATCTCCAGCCTGCATAGATCATCCTTTCACCATGAGAAGCAATTCTGAAAAGATGGCTAAGACAAAGCAAATCTATGTGACTGTCGCACAGAGCATTCTTCTCTGTGAGCAGAGATTCCTGTCTGTGAGGACCACAGACTGTGTCCATTTTGGATTTCTGCCTGCAACCCATGAGTCTCCTGTCAGGGTGCAGCATAGCCAGGGCGGGTAGCAAAGGGGCCCATGGGACAGACTGGGGCAAGGACCTTCCCTGGCAGCCTTGTCCCTCTGTGAGGAGCAGAGCTGAGCCAGGGATGGTGATGGGGCACACCAAGAACCACTCCCACATAGCCGTGCATACAAGAGTCCAACCCGGGAGTCCTGAAAACCACTTTGGGAGCCAACACAAATGACCATATGCTACCCAGAGAGCAGAAACGCATTTGGAGGGAAAAAAATAAAGCAGGAAGAAGGACGCTCTGAGTAATTCTGAGTGTCCTGATCGTTGCCCTGTCCCTGAGTAAATGGCCTTGCAGCAGCAAGAGGACAATGGGTCAGAGGCAGGTGGGGAGGAGGCTCTCACACTAAACTGTGCACTGCAACAGCTGAGCCAAGTGAGGCCTGGCAGGGCAGGACTGCCCAAAAGCACTGCTGGGTGCTGGGACCAGAGACATCTGACATAGCTCATACAGGGTGATTTATAAATGGAAGAGAGGAAGCCTGTCACAAAGAACGCGTTGCAAAGGGATAAATATGAGAAGATGCTGCTGTCAGTATTATGGTAGAGGAGTGATTCACCTGGCAATCATTCAGATATACTGCTGCTACTTTCATCTCCTGAGAAAGTTTTCTGTATTTCCTATTAGAGCTGAGAGCTTATGAATAGAAATGTGTTGTCTATTAATGTAAGGCACACAGTAAACATAGTTTAGTGAATTCAGAAACACCATGTAGAAGGATCAAGCAAGTTATACAGTTATGTTTATATTTTTAATAAGTATCTCAGCTACTTAAGCCCACCTCCTATTGCTGTCTACCATATTGCATGGCAGGCTCCTGGTAACTTGCTGAAAAAAACTGATTTTGCTGAAGCCTTCCACAATATCTAGAGGAGCAATGATGCCATGGCCCGGTGAGCTGTATATCTGCTATGTGGGGAAGGGAGAGCACTATAGCTGGCTGGACTTTCTCAACACAGGGATCAGAGAGTGCATTCAGACCACATAAACCACTAGCACATGGCTTCACAATACAAGAAAGTTCCATAAATGCCACTGGCCAAGTCGTGTCTCTGGGTCTCATCCCTCCTGCCTAAAATGCTGAATGGATGCAGAAGTTACAGCCACTGAATTAAGGGCAGAGATTTAATTTTGGCAGAGAATAGGCTCATTAAGTATATTTCACCCATGTTTCTAACATTGTTAATCTTTTTTAAAGTGTTGTGAAATTTGAAGGCACACATAAAAATAAAATTCTGCTGCAAACATATCCATTAACACAGACCACAATGACATCTCTAAAGCTTTTGCATCATTTCAGCAGTACTGTTTATCACATGTATATACTAGGCAATTTATTTTTCAACCATAGATAGTTAAGAGATAATAAAACAGGAGTCATCTTTAAAAGGTAACAATCCAGTTGCAGATCCCAAGTGCAGCACCCCCAAGGACACGGCTCAATTTCTATCAATATCATATTAGATAACTGTGAAATGACATTAATTTCACCTTTCCTTGCTTCTCCCATTGTGCATGGCACTTCCTCATGCTGAGTTCAGATGCAGAGCTGAGAAACTCAGAAAATACCCAAGGGTCAAGGAGTACTGTTTTAGCTTGAGAACAGAAGGGGTGATATTGCTAATGTTTAATGTTTTCGAAATTGTCAACCCTGAACGATGAAAAGGGGAATAAAAGAACTGATTACATTTTTGCAGAATAGCAATAAACTTAAAGATGAAAGAAATTTAACAAATTATTTTGAGGATCTGAACACAGCTGGTGACCAGAATGAGATGTGTCAAAGCAAGACTGTGAAGAAAGCCACACTGCCAGCCTTTGTACAGGCTTTGTACAGCCTTTTTTCCATTGCTGTGAAGTAGTACATTTGATAGGCTAGATTAAGTAATAGCAACACAAGAGTCGTAATTAGCATCTGTTGATGGTGCTCCCTGGAGACAGTAACCATTTAAGAGTTTAACCAAGAAGTAGAGGCTTGTAAGGTGCTTCAGAATATCTGTTGGAAACAAGATAAATGCTGCATCAGCAACCTCTATGATTGCCTCATCTTCCTCATTGCTCTGCTTCCCACATGTCCAGCTGATGTTCCCAAGGGTGTTTTCCTGAGCCTTTCAAGTAGACAAGCATGCTACACAATAATGGGTATCTCAGGACTATGTGAATCAACTTTCTGACAGGATGGATTCAGAAAAAACACCATTTTATTAATCCCATTTAGTATGTTTATTACTCCCATTTAATAATGGGAGTATTTATGATGGTGAATGTTGCAGATATCCATAATGTTTGGAATGAAAAGCTAGATTCAGAGACAGCTATTCCAAGGCAATTGCAGAAAATTTGCATGCTTGTCTGTTGTACTCAGCTTTACCTCTGTAGATTGCAAAAGCTGTCACCTTAAAATACAGAAGATACCACTGTTAGGAGAGTAGGAGGGCAGAACATTTTGTTACTGTTATGAATGAAGTCATCAATCCTTTAGTTGAACTGAAAATACAGGGATGATTTAGAAAATTCCCTCCAGAGTGATTACTGTGTGTCATCAGTTAGAGCAACACACATTGCTCAGAGCCAAAGGCGGGAGACAAGAAGCTCACCAGCTTCAGGAGATGGGAAGAAAAGAGGCCATGGACTGATGATGCAACAATTCAGCATTCAGCCAAGACAACCCAACAAGGTGACTACAGACACCTTGGGTTTCAATATCGTCAGTGCAGATTCTGAAATCTCAGAGGTAGGCTCCCAGATGTGCTAACCCTGCATAACTCTGTTCTGTGTCTCAAAATCTCCTATTGTCAACTCACTACCTTTATGTTATATTTATGTTATTTGCTCTTTCCACGGCATTACTTATTGATTTTCTTTTGGTCATGAAATTACTATTGCTTTCCATCCGATTTTCTCTTTGCTGTCTACAGTGGGGTTTTGCTTTAAAAAATAATACGTCTGTTTCCCCAGTAAAAGTTACGTAATTCTCCATTTACCCATACAGTTTTGCTCACTCTTTTATGTCTTCCTGCTCATCAGTATGCACACCATCTGTGCCTCTACGACAGTGTTCTGACATGGCCTCCAGACTTAATGGTTTTAAAGTTTTATTACTTTGCCCTTCAGTCTCATGTTAATAATTTTGCTCACTGTTTTAAAAATCTGCCCTTTCAAACCTTGCTTTTAGCATGTCACCCACAGAGAAATTCAGCTGCCTCACCCCAACATGATATCAAACCTCATTGTATGGTATGGCTGGCAATCAGTGGAAATACTGTAATAAGAAGAACTAAACCCAGTGGTTATATTCTACAGGATACAAATTTATTAATTACAGAAGAAAAGGATAGCGTGCAAGGAACACAGGGGAAGAGCTATTACCAATGCGTATAAATGAAGAAATGCTTTTAAAATAAACTTGGTCACTTTTTTTAATGTAATGATTGAGAGATCTCAGACAGCACCTACAGCTAATGCATGTGATGCCAGCTGGAAATACACTGCCACAGTTGTGCTAAAGCCCCTCAATCTCTAATAATGTGTGTTGTCAATGTTGCTAATCGACCCTCAAATTTAAATTCTGCCCAAGTTATCTAGGGAGATTTTGAGACTGGGAACCCTTGTGGGCAGATTTCATGGAATGCTTGGACTCAGAAGGGCTGGCCAATACTATTTCCTCAGACCCAGGAATGTTTTGCAGCAAACCTGGCCACTTTCAGGCTGCAAGATGAATAAAGGTTTTCTGATTAAGGCACTGAGCAGCAAGATGAAAGTGCAAATCCCAGCTCTGCCAGAGGTTGCATGTATATCCCTGGGCAAGTCATATCACCTTTCTGTGATTTGTGTCTGCAGCTACAAAAAGCGAATCATTATTTTTCCATCCTCAAGCATTTCTGAGAGTGAGACCTCCTTTGGAGTTGGACTTTTTCCAACAGTATGTTTGTAAGGACCTAACACAAGAGCATTTTATCTAACTGAGACTTCCAGATGTTCTGTGGAATAGATCATTAAGGTTTCTACTTAATGCGTAGTATGAAAAAGGAAAACTGCAAATGATCTCTTGATTTTTCTTTTGTAATGTAAGCGAGGAACAATGTACACTGGGATATCTGGATTTATATGTGTTGTTATAAAGGCGCAAATGAGAGCACAATCATGACTTAATCATTCTGAAAGATTTTACTATCTAAATCTGATTTTGTTTATTGGTGTTTTCAAGTTCGTGGAACATGAAAAAGAAAACAAGAGATACTTCATTTTGAAACTGATGAACACATTAACATTTACTGTGGAAATATCAACAAACTTCCAAGAATACAGACTGCTTCTTTTGTACCCTATTAGTATTCTTGAGAGAAAGCACAGTGCAGGACTTCCCTGCAAAGTTATTCTCAATGACAACTGAGTTATTTTGCAATGCTTTATTTCATATTAAATATGATTATATTTTATTATCTTCCACAAAATCCTCTTCATTGTTTTCATTAAAACAACTAAACCCTTTCCATGTTAAAAAAAAGATACAATTACAAAAATTTATGCCATTTTCATCCAATTCCATCTGTTCAATTTTCATTATCACAGTTCCAGTGTATTAATATTTCTCTTCTATCAGAAATAATGAAAACCTAAATTGAAGCAGTTGTTATTTGTATGAAAAGCATTTGCCAACCTAGGGCCTTCAGCAAAGATTATTTTAAATTCAAGTTTAGTTACTTATCAGAACTACAGCAGTTGACTATAAGGTAAATAAATATATGCATAAAAATTTGGAAGAAACCAATTCCAGTGCGGCTTTATGGCACAGAAAAGACAGCACAATCCTAAATTTTCAAATATTTTAATAAAATTGAGGTTGTATTTCCAAACAGAATGAATGTTGGAAAAATTGTGACACAAGCAACAGTAAAGTAATTTTAAAATCATTTCTAATTACAGCAGTTTGAATATATACATTCTATGTTTGAAATACACATGGGCCAGTGCCCAGAAATGAAACAATTAAATACTGTTAAAAATGTATCCAGATCACAATGACAGAAGAAATTACCAGTAATAACTAAAGAAGTTTTAGAACCTTATCCAGCAAAACCTCTTTCCCTTCTTTTTCTTAATCCAGATATTACTGTCTGTTCTCTCATGTAAAATTATTTACCTAAATTATGAATCTAGAGAAAACTTTATCAAAATTTCCTCATTTAATGAGTTTATAAAGCAGTTTTCCAAATGAGTTATTTTTAACCTAGGAGAAGCCAAGTATTGTCATCATTTATTGGTGAAATACACATGTTCTGTTCCTTTCCAGTATGTATTTTTCCTTCAGGCTCTTCCATGAGGTTTGCCGCTTTAGACTTACATTTAGACGCATAAGTAGAGATTTTTATTCAAAACAGTGTGATGATATACTGATTTTGTTCTAGCCATACCTCCCATTTCAGCAGCCCTACTGAAACTTAATGTTAGCCTGCACTAAAATTTCACTTTTGCTGTTTCCTGAACACTGGAATTCTTGCTCATCTCTTTAAGCTTTTCTCTATCAAACTAATTGAAAATGCTCACTCTGACTGTCAGCCAAATGGCATATTCTTCGGGCATTTTTGGGACCTAAATTTCTGAGGCAATCAGATTTTCCAATGGGCATGATGAACTAAATACATAATTTTTTTAATGGTGTATGTGCAAGCAAGCACCAGCCTGACAGCTATAGATAAAATTATCTGTTCTTGAAAGCAAACCTGGATCTGGTCAGGTGAGAAACACATCAGCTGTTGTGGAATAACAGCCTGTATAGCTCAACCCTACATTATGAGCAGCTCTCCCCAGATCCTAAATAACAACAATCCATTTGCTGAGCTCTGCCTGAATTATAGTTGCTTTCAAATGGACAATAATATTTGTTGATTTTTCATTTCTCTCAACTGTGTTTTCCAAAATGACTGCAAGCTGCCAGCATGATACTCTGCCACTAAATTAGATGAAATGTTCTCCCTGCTTTTTTAAGGACCTGAATCTTGGAAAATATTGGTCTAGTCTCCCACCCACATGCTCTCGTCCCATTTCCCTTGTCCACACAGCATATGCTTCAGGTCAGGCTGGCTGCAGTGAGCAGCCAAACAGGAATGTGTCTCTGGAATGAATGTCTTCATCGGCAGTGGAATGGTTAGTACGTCACAATACGTGCACAGCAGTTGCACATACTATAGTCTAGATTTCGATGACGAGATCACACATTGTCACATACAGCTGGGCTTTTCTAAGGGTTGGGCAGTGTAACTGAAGGACTATTAAATGGTCCTGGGATTAAAGTTACAATTTATTCTCTAATGAGGATATAGAAATTCTCTGAGCTGTAGGATTGACCATGCAATTGCACCTTTTTGTAAGGGGCCTGTGTAAGTGATGTAGTTGACTACATGACTCCGGTGAAAGATAGACAATGTGGATGTCTCCATGAGCACTAGTTCTCAAAAATAATTAAAAAACAAAGCAAAACGAAACAAGAAAACCAAAACCAACAAACAAAAAACCCCTAAAACAAACAAACAAAAAACCAACAAACAAGCAAAAAAACCAAACCAAACAAAAACCTCAAAAGCAAAAGTACCTCAAACATGTAAGAAGGCAAAGATTTTTATGAAAATGCAATTTATTTTTATGAAAGTGCAAATTCATAAAGCTTAGCCAGACTTCAGTATGTTGTGCTCGTTTTGTTTCCTTAAAATATAAAACACAGTCATTCTTCTGATCAAAGACATGCAATGAAGCCTCCTGGAGCCTGTCACTAGAACCAAAAGTTTTGGAGGTAAATCACAGAAACACAGAATCACAGAATTAACTAGGTTGGAAAGGACCTCTAAGATCATCTAGTCCAACCTATGACCTAACACCTCCTCATCAACTAAACCATGGCACTGAGTGCCACATCCAGTCTGGTTTTAAACACATCCAGGGACAGTGACTCCACCCCCTCTTTGGGCAGACGATTCCAGCGCACAATCACTCTTCAGTCAAGAATTTGTTTCTAACACCTAACCTAAACATCCCTTGACGCCGCTTGAGGCTATGTCCTCTCGTTCTGTCAGTTGGTGCCTGGGAGAAGAGACTGACCTCCACTCGACCACAACCACCTTTCAGAGGAAGCTGTGATTCATCCTTCTTACCATCCTTGCTCTTGAAATACAAGAAAAAGAAGTCTCTAAAGTCTCTTTTACAAACTCAGCTGCAAAGCCCACATTCTTTGCAATGGCACAGTGGCACTTCTGGACTCTCCCAGGTGACAGGTCAGTTCTCCCACTCTGACTGGGCTCTGTTACACTCCAGCACCAAGATATGGTAAGTATGCCATGGTCCCCCTCTGGAAGTACAAACCAAGATTACAAGTGGAAGAGATGTGCAACCACCTGGTTTTGCTACCCTATAGAAACATAATTATTAGCTGTAACCAGCAGTTTGTCCAAACATCCTCTTATGTTTAGCGTACAAACTTTTTTGGTGATGGGCATGTCTTGTGGTGACTGAACCAACCACAGTAATGCCCAAGGGGCCATACAGCCCAGATAAAGAGGCTTGGTGGGCTGGCTCCAAAGGTTAAATACCCCTCTGTGAGGATGGCTTCTCCCATTGAATTCCTGTGACCTGATGTGGGCTCGGTCTGTCTGATTGACAGTGGACAGACACCCCTTGTATCTCCTAAGGAAAGGTAACCAGACCTGCCCCGCCCTTCCCTTCTTCCTATAGGTCATTGCTGTGTCATCCCCGCCTCCTTTTCTGTACCCCTTTTAAGTGCATCCTGGACAGAAGTTCCTTCCTTCTACATGTTCAGACCCCTTCGAGGTAGTTTCTACAATAAACCCTTGGAATACCGACCGAAGGCCCGCCTCACTCATTAATTTCTGGCTATGCTTGGGCAATCCATAAGCCCCGGGTGCGCTTGGCTCCGTGCCTTCCACCGCACGGGCGAGGAAGCTGCTAGCGAGGCACAAAAGTGCCACAGAGTGTCCTCCTCTGGTGTTGGGCACCTCTGGACAAGCTGCAGCTCTCCTGGCCCAGCCAGCACGCCGACGTACTAATATAGGCATGTCATGATGTTGATGTCCAACAACAACACCAGGCTTCTAATTACTGCAACTTTCCTCATCAAGTCTTCCCAAGTTCTTGTGGCTTGTGGGAAACTGTTCAAGAAGCATGAGAAACAATCCCCTGGTCTTCAGAGCCTTTTTACTGTGGACCCTGTAAGTGCTGATGGTCAGATGCCTTACTAGTTCTTGGTGTGGTTCTAAAACACAACTACCAGTTTTGAAATATATTGCAGCTTTCTTGAAAATGCCTGCCCAAGGATGAAATAAGGTAATACAAAATCAGATTACCAAAGCTTTACGTTTACATAGCATTTATTTTTCAATAAGAACCTCTCTGACACATTACCATTTCTCAGATTGAAGCACCTTGAAAGATACTTCTAACATAAATGAGAGCTACTTCCTCACTGCCAGAGGTGGAGTTCTCTCTACTGGCATCAACTGCCTTTTTGTTACCTATGAATTTGCTCTCTTCCCCTTGAATGTCATCTGCAGCCGTCTTAGTACAGAAATTTCTTTTTTTCCAAGACTATTTGTGTAACTCAGAATAATTACAAACCCAGCAGTACTCATGAGATCAAATTAGTTTTTGAATGATTGTGCCAGGACACCAAACAAAAATTTTGTATGAAATTATGTATTTACTTTTAAGAAGTTTGATTGTTCAGACTACTTATTAGACTCATTAACATAACTTAATTATGCTGACACAGAACACGGTGCTTCAGTACTTGTAAAAGTGACTAATTAGGTATGTAATACCTTGATAAACCTTCAAAACACTCTTAAAATGGCTATTAAAAAATGAGCTTCCATGTTCATTTTTCTTTTATTTTACAGGACCTGTATGGTGGGCTTCCTGACTAAATAAAACCCAGAAACAAATTAGAGAAAATGGTAAAAAAAAATAAATACTTTAGCAGGCATAATCTAGAAAGTGACAGGAAAGGAGTGCAACCTGTACAGCTAAGAGAAAAACGGCAAAGAGCAGGTATGATAAATGTGTCTAACTACTTCAGAAGAAGGAATATAAAATAAGGGGAGGGAGTATTTCAAGTTGTAAAAGCAATATAATAAGAGGTAGTGGCTGAATCTCAAAGAAAGAAAATTAATTTAGGTTATGCACAAGTAATAAAAATGCTAAAAACAAGAACAATTAGACAATGGAAAGTTCTACCAAGAGGGGTAATTGGGGGACTACCATTAGGAATACTCCAGAGTAGACTAGATAAAACATGCATAGGTTTTATACTGGGAGTAAATCCTGCCCTAGTGCAGAGTGATAGTAACCTTTCCTAAGCTATTATATAACTGATTGTCACAAAAAACCCCAACAAAACAGATGAGGTACAGATGAAGGCATTTCAGTTGAGCTCTGATTTAGCAAGTTTCAGAGAGTGATTTCCCGAGCTGAATTCCTCCCAGAGAGCCTGAAGAGGGAAATGAAGACTGACAAAGCTAAGCATGGAAACCTGACAGAGGATGTCAGACAGAAATGAGAAGAACCAAAATTCAGAAGCAAATATATCTTCCATAGCCATATGCTTCAGTCATAGTCACTGCCTCACTCCTCCTGCAGACACAGCGTCGATCGCAGACGCCCGTTCGGGTCCGCGGCAGCGCGTACGGACACACGCATGTGTGCCCCAGTGTACAGGCCTCCAGAACTGCAGCCCAACAGCCTCACAACTGCACCAAAGCCCTCAGCAACACTTCCAAATGTGCATTAATTACTGGATGTGTACTTAGCTAAGGCAAGCTGTAATTCCATTTAATTTCTATTATTTTAGCCAAAATCGCCCTGGCACTAAGCAGAGGGTATTAAGTGCTTTTCTCGGGTGTGGAGTATACAGTAGCTCTATTATGAGCCCATGATAATTCATGAGCAGTTTTACTCCTCATCTTAATCTGTGATCTAATTTGGGATCTAATTTTCTTCCATCCTTATCCCATCTCCCCCTACATTATCCTCCAAATAATATACGCTCTCAGAATACCAGAATAGAAATAGAAGTCTATAAATCTTTCAGAAGCATTTATAGAGCTGCTCTGCACTGTGGCATGCATTCAACTGACAGCTGCTGCATGCCTTTGTGTTCTCATTCATTAGACATTGCTGTCTGGATTACATCGGCATAGTGGAATTCTTTATATCCTAATTATCCTTCTGCTCTTTCACTTGCTGCACAAGGTAGATGCTTTGTAGGTGTATTAGGAAGAATGTCTGAAGTATTGCTCTGGTTAATCAGCAAAACATCAAATGTTCTGACGAATCTTCTCACAATTAAAAAAAATCTGAGCACTAGGTTGGGGTGAGTCAGTTTGTTTAGGGAAGGAACTAATAATAGACATTCAGAGGCACAATTAAAGCAAGTGAAATAATGGCCTTCCTTTGACCTCATTATTTAAAGAATTTCAGGTGTTTTCTGAACAAGGAAAAAAAAAAGGAGCAAGGTCAACCGGGCAGCATAAAAGGACTGTGTTCCTAAGCTGAGAGAGAAAATAGCTTTGTTAGTTTAACAATGCTGATCTGTCAGCTGTGCCATAAGTTTCAAAAGTTTCGATGAAAATGTAGTTTTGAGAAGACCACCTCCATATAAACTGAAGTGCTTTGCCTTTATCTAAATACCAAGGACATCACTATGTCGTTTCTGGTAGCAAATGAGAGATATAAGTCATTCAAAAAAAGGATCAGAGATGTGTTGGACAGGAATAGCTGATGCACTGCATTTTTATTTTCTCCAATTTGCTAATTAAAAATTCTCCTTGGACAAAATGTCGGTTAACAATATTAAAATAACACAGAATTTCTCAAGTGATGGTTTATTAAACATCCACATAACATGCCATCTGATTTTTATAGTTCCAGGTCTACTCAGGATCTCATTGACAATATATGTTGTGTTTATTAGCAAAAATTACAATAATTATGCTTTCAGCCTTAAAGAGTTGTGACTTCTGCAGCAAAGTGGAAGAGGTGTTTCTCTTTGCTGCATGCTGGTGGGCACCATTTCCTGCATTACATATCTTCAGGGCCTGCTGGCCTCAAGACTGACTGTGTCTGTGTCCCAGGGGATGATAAAACAAAGATGACACAGGGTGTATAACTGTGGCAGTGGGCTCTCAGATGGAAGAATGACAGCAATATACTCCCTCAGTACACTGAGCAAAGATACTTTTTACAGTTTTTTAAGTAAAAATACCACCTGACTCTCTTCTCTCAAAGCCTGCCTTTTGCCTCATTAAGGCTTCATTTAGGTGCTTGGATTAGCTTATATTTTCACAAAAAAAAAGGTTTCTAAGTTGTGGCAGGGAAGGATGAGGCTGAGTTGCGCTTTTTATGTCAGCCATTCCTAGGAAATGAGTTTAACTCTGTTGAAATTTGTATATGTTGCTATATATAAGTTTATGTTCATGCTTTCCTGGACCATCTTTATACAGTAGGAGGTGCTGGAGTACTAACAGTGGCCACCTCTTTCTCACAGGCCAAATCTAAGCTAGATGCACTTTTCTCTCACTTGTCACTAGTGGTACCAGTTTCCCATCTTTAAATGCTTACAGATTAGGATGCCTCTCCGTTACACCATGCAGGCTAGAAGGCAGAGGCCAGTAGCAATAAAAACCAAGACTCTTATTAAATACGGTGGGTGAGCAATGCAGATTCACAGCAGCTCAGGGCACTTCATACACACAACTGTGATTTAACAGAGAATTGGCAGAAAGGAGATGAGACTTACACATTGGGTGGAAAAGGATTTAGTCATGCATGTGGTTAACTGCTGAGTGGCAGAGCAGGAAAGGCACTCACCACAACAAACAGCTGAGTCTGTACCAACCCTGTATGGGTACCTTTAGGGGGTTTTCTCAGCCACTGAAGCAGTACGGCTCAAACGGGGATGTGCAGACCAGGGAATGACCAAAGTCAGAGCATTGTGGCATATGCATGACCAGTCATATAATGATAGTCGGACTGCATGCTCAGGAAATTACTCTCTGAACAATTTTATTAAGAAATACATGACCAATATGAAAAAGCCTAGGTGTTTCTTTTTTACTGTAGAAACAGAGAATATTATTAAAAACTAAGGCACCAGTCCCTCTATCTTTTACCAGCATGCTGAACTCACCAGGCTTTATAACAACAGAAATGACTTCTCTTAAGACCCATGGTTTCTGCAGTGAAAATAGTCCATCTTAAGAATGTTAATTCATGCATTATTTGTAGATTATTTTCACATTCCCCCTCATGCAGTTGCCAAACCCTCTGGCCAAAAGCACTGAGATATCAAAGGTCATTTGGGCCAATGATTACTTTTGTCAGCTGGGTAGTTTCTTTCACTTGGTTAATTAATCATGCTCTGCATATTTCTCAGCTTCAGCCTGTCTCAGGGAAACAGTATGTGTCATTATAAGTACTGGGTTTATAAAGGCACAGCAAAGAAAGTAATTTGCAGATAATACAAAATTACAACTACAAAGGATAATATCACAATATTGGACATTGTATAATTGACTGAATGGATGATGAAAATATTTTGCTTTTCTTGCAACTCAGGTATTACCTAGTGGGGCATACAGAAGGACAGGTGGATAAATCTGGAAGTCAGGTAGTTTAAATGCTTCAACCTTGTCAGACGGAAATTTGATTTATAATAATTTTGCAAAATTGTCCCCTTACTATGGTGTACAGTTGACTTTCATACCATAACTTTAGATAGGAAAGGAAGATATTTTGAAATGTGAAAGAATGAAAATCCCAAGATATTGAGGACTACAAGCAGAATGTCTAAAATTATGACAGTATTTTTGAGATATACATATTCTTGTGAGAAAATACAAATTTGGGGCAGATTTTATATAGCATACTTCAAAATTTGCAATTGCAGTTACAAATTGTCTTCTTGTATTCTTTACTTCACATAGGAGTCAGTCTAAGCTTAGCTTAGCATTTCTCTACTACTGTGAATGCCAAAAGCTGTGGACAATAAAACCAAGTATATAAACACAAATAAATACAGAAAGTAACTCCTGTTGAAAGCTTGCAAGTTAGATTTATAAATTCAAAAGGACATTAAGGAATCAGCTACCAAACACCTAACTGTGGATAGTAAGCTCAGTTTTTAATAACTTGTCTTTCCTTCCTTTAACAATGGGAGGAAAGTATATTCTTCTGTATACAGAAGAATGTTTGTATTTTGGCAAAGATTGGAAAGATTAAAGGACATCCTTAAGTATATATTTGTGGGAGCTCTAAAAACTTAACTTCCTATTTTCCTTTCTAGTCCTTTACCTACTAAGCTATGTTCTTCTTTCCGTGGGACAGCACCAGTAGCTTTAGCGTTGTGTTTAGAAATGTGTCTTCCAAAACCAAAGAAAATGTTAAAAGATGTGCAGGTTAAATTAATCAGAATTTAATTAATAGATATAAGGGAGGTAGAAACTTCTACTGTTAAATTTGCTCAGTGTTTCCCGTAAGGAGGCAGTTTTTCAGGTGCTTGCAATATTTTTTCTTACTTTGATCTATTCCACACAAGGCAAACACATTATTTAGCAAGTGTTAAAAAATATCCAAATATTTTATTTGAAATGCTGTGGCTGTGCTGTGGTTTCATACTTGGCAATATCAGGAGTGGCCTTCTCATGAAAATACACTGACATCTGGACTAACATCAGCTTTTGAAAATAAGAATTACTTAGGTTGTTCAGCTGGAAATAACTTCTTCCCCTCTCAACCCATACAGCTGAGAAGAGAGTGAGTGCACCATCTCTGCAGGAAGAGAAGTAGCTTGCAACAAAGGGCTATGAGGATTTGAGAACATCTTTCCTGCAGGGACTCTTCCCAGGGATGCTAGAGGTAAGTTGGGCAATGAAATTGAATGTGGAAAGTTTATCCTCTTGTCTCTCTCTCAAACTTTGTGAGAGTGATTTTAAAACCTGCACTTTCTTGCCCTAGAAGCATTCTCTTTCCTGATGAGTGGAAAGTCAAATGCAGAATGGCCTCATGCAGGAAGGAGAGAGAAGTTCAACACAGGACCAGGGAAGGGTCCCCTGTGATGTGAGACTGTGGGGAGCCCTGCTTGGAGAAGAAGGCTGAGGCATCTCAGGAGACAGGACTGGGGGACGGAAATTTTGAAGGCAGGGGAGAGGTGATGAGACCAGAGAGAAACAAGCAGAGGAAGACATACCCAGCAGAACATATGCCTAGATCTTGGAACAGAAAACATGACTCCAGTTTTAGGTTCCTCTGCTATCAGCTGATAACTGTGAAACTCGCTGTAGGGCATCTTGCCCCTAGCAGAGTGTTGCTCTGCCGAGGAGGGGATAACTATTCTATCCAAAATTCTGTCAGCTCAGAGGGCCTAGGTCTCTGGAACAGAGGCACAGACTGCACTAGCTGGATGATTATTTTTCTGTTTTTCTTCTTTCTATAAATTGACAATTTCAACTCAAGAAGCTTAAAAATGCAAAAGATCATTGTTAATGATTGGATAAGAATCAGGTATCATGTATGTTTTATTTTTCTACTGCTAGACGTGCATGTTGCAGATATGGTTATCTTTATTTACATGTTGCACACAAGTTTACATTTCATTTTCTTTTGAAGGAACCCAACAGCACTAACAGCGATATATGATTCTTTAACCAAATCAACTATTTTATAGATACATTTATGTATTTATTTATGTGTGCTCTGCATTTTTATGTATTTATATATTAGATATTTATATTTTCTGTATAACAGTAGCCTTATGTCTTCTTTTACTGCACATTATTAATTCCCTGCTATGAAAATAAAGTATTATTAACTTCCTCACAGGGTTTACTATAGCTATCTGCATTAATGCATCTCAGTGCTTGACAGTTATTTTGGTCACATCATCACAATGGTGGCTGAAATGAGAAGGAACTAAATCCCATTCCATAGAAAGCTCTGAAATTATTTGTGTCAAAAAATGGCCAATAATTTTCATTATGTCTTTGACTTTGACTTGAAAGTTCTGACAATCTCTTTCTATATAGTGTGTAATGCATTCACAGTGGTTGCAAAGATATATATCCATAGCCAAGCTGAACTGGTGGCTTGCTTCTGCAAAGCAACACAGCCAAGATGGGTCTACTTTGCCACTGGGACAGAAGAAGCCAGAGGCAAAACTATGGGGGTGGCATCCGAGGAGGGCTGAGAGAAAATCATTTTCCTTCCTGAAAGTGTCAGAATCAAGTGGCTTCTGGAGAACCATGTTTGCTGCTCCTGCTGCAACCAGAGGTAGGGCAAGAGACACATAAATAACTGATACTTCCAAGGGGAGTTTTACTTCTTCACAGCCACACTTACTGCCCTACATTCACAAAGTTTCTCACAGTCACAGCAAAAGTCAGCTTGTCTTTGCAGGACCTTGACCATGGCAGAGCAGTCAGTGGGGCACTTTGCAATTTTCCTTTTCCCTACTTCTCCTCTGCTGATGTGCTCTACTGCCTTTTTTCTGCATGCTTGAAGCCAGCCCTAGGTACACCACTTACCAATGTTCCGTGTGTCTCAGAATTTGTCAAGTCCTCTGACAACTTTCTTTTGCTCAGTATTAAAACCTATTCATTTTAAAAGGGAATTAGCATTTACCTTTGTTAATGCATCAACAATTCAAGCTTTTCTCTTGTAATATTAGCTCGTACAACAGGTGTTCCAAATACCTCAGTCCAATTGTTTTATTTAAAAGACAGCAGTAATTGTCAATCAGCTTTCATTACCTGAAGTGCTTACTTTTAAGCCCTGATAAATATTTTCCTTCTCCTTCTTGCTTAAAAAGCTCGGTTTGGAACACCATATAAATTAGTTTGTTGTTTTTCTGTTTTTAAATAATCCAGTTAAAAGCCTTTTTGCCCAGAGATAAATGCTGCTCAAACCCACAGGAGTGGCTATAAAGAAAAAGCTGTCAGAGGTACAAAGAAAACTGTTCATCTACCCTATATAAAGACATGAAATGGAAAAGTCAAGAGAAAGTAGTAAGGAAAGGTCAGGGAAACTTCAGAGGAGTCAGATTAGAATGAGCCAGAGGGAAACGAGGTGGGGTGGGTGAGGCTAGGACAGCTTTGCAAAGGAGAATGCAAAGACAGTGTCTTCATATGTCTAACAGACATATTTTTATTCAGATAAGTATCTCTTCCTTATACGTATAGGCCACTGGCTTTTTCCAAGAATGCCTCGAGCACAGGATATTAATATTTTTTTTCTTCTCAAAGTAACACATTTGGAACAGTGAAATCTGTAGGGACAATAGAAAAAAGAATCCTCATCTAAAACTCATTTTAGCATATTTGAGTTTAAATCAGCAAGACTCACAGTTGGGGTAGATAGCAAAATAACACTTCTATCATTCTGGTGAATTTACAGAGATAATTCAAATTGGAACATTAAAGAAAATGGTGAGCTTGTTTGTTCATGGAGAGGGGAAATGGCAGCCATCATTAAGCAAACACAAAGTAAAAAGGGAATCAAGCAGTGAGCAGAAAAAGTGTAGCAGGAGTGTGAGGAGAAAAGGCAAAGGATGGAATTATTCAGCAGTTCCTCAGGAATATGTTAGATTCAATCTGCTTTGAGCTTTAGTCTGCTTGTTGACTTCAGTGATAGTTGTACCTAGCTAAGCTCTGGGCAAATTAACCATTGGAGTTTCTGTCTTTAACAGGAGACATGCCTCCAAATTCACAAGCAGTTTTTAATTTACTGGACTTGGAAAAATTGTGACAAGTCAAGAATTTGGGCTTCCCCTTCTTCTGTGAACCTGAAGGAGCAGAAATAACAATGGATTTGCCCAGACATGGCAAACTCCTTGTGATATGCAACAAGGAAATGTGGCTACAGCCTCAGTACTGAGTACTGCTATGTGGGGAGCTAAAAGAGTACACACCTTTCTGTGGATGCTGAAATGCTCTTAGCAGGGAAATTTTCTCTTCTTGCATTCATTCTGTGAGAACTTTTCCTTTCCTATGTAAGCTATGTAAGCAATAGATAGGGTTTTTGTAAATAGCATTCATATCTAGTATCTTCTGACCTTATGTACATTATATTAAGAAAAAACATTTCTAAGTGGGTGTCTGAGATTTTAACCAATCACCCTAAGAGAAGTGTGAACACTGTTCAATTACTTTATGAAACTAAAATATATAAATAGTATTGTAAATTTAATAAATAATTCATTCCTCGCTCTAACTCCTACCTCGCTGCATCTCTGAACCCCTGCTTAGAAACCCACACTTTTACAGTTATGTCTCCTCACCAAATAGTTGTGTGTCACTGCCTGGTTAAGAGCCTTTAAATGCTACTATTCATATTAACCCCTTGAGATCTGCTGTGGTGTAGAAATCCCTGGCTGGCATCCTGTCTCGTGTATGTTCCCTCAGGGCAGGCAGGCTTTGCAGTTCTGTCTGTGCAGCGTTAGGAGCTGTACCTGCAGCAGCAAGCCTCAGTCCTATTTTTTAAGCTTTGCTCAAGACAGATACCTGCAGAGCCTTCTGTAGAGTTGAGTGTATGCCTAGCACAAATTTAACGCTGCAAGATTTTTACAGCCAGTCTCTAAGGAGTTCTGCTAAGCATGTAAGAACAGGTTTTTGAAAGGCTTTATAAGCTGGTCAAATCAGTGTAAACGATCAAGCAGAAGTAATGGCCACCTTCATGTCCTCGAGATTAGTCCCCTGTGAAAACTGAAATCCATTGCCTAAGAAAACAAAGACAATAGTGCTCTTCAAAGAAACAACTGGAGATGCTGTAACTTAGGTAAACCATCTCTTTTTCTAACTTTAGTCTGGAAAACATTATGAAATGTTATCTGCAAGCATTACTGCTCTCCCTGCAGATAGATAAAAGGAAAGCATGCAGTCACCAAGTTGCTACAGTATGCTGCTTCCCTTGCCACAGTCTGGTGTTAAATTCTACCCAGCATTGTTTACTGAGGTGCCACACCACAGAGAACAGAGAGGAAAACTCTTCCTTGTCCCATTTACTTGCTAGCTTTGTATCTTCAGTGAAAGCCTGATCAAACATAAGCTGCTGCCTGAAGTAGGACACATTTGTTTATCTTTTTTGTTTGTGGTTGTGTGTGTGGTTGTGTGTGTGTGTGTGGTCGTCGTTGTGGTTGTGGGTGTGGGTGTGGGTGTGGGTGTGGGCGTGGGTGTGTGTGGGTGTGTGGGTGTGTGGGTGTGTGTTTAAATGCATTCCTTAATCAATTCATCTGTTTGCTTATCAATTGACAGATATTTTTGTTTTTCTTAAAGAAACATCCAGGTTTTCATGTTACTGCAAGGTCTGTAAGTTTTTAAGTTGCCTTTTTTCTAGAAACAAAGGAATTACACAGTAAATTGGACAGAAAGCAAGGGCTTTAGTCCACTGAACTAGGAAGAGCAATTTTATTAAACTCTATGAGCAATCTGGTGCTAAAGGTAAGTGAAACATGGCCCATACCGATCTTTAAAGGTTTAACAGGATTTTCAGTGCTAATATTGCATTGAAGAAGAGCTCATTTTTCTGTTTGTGGCTCAGGATGCACAAAGTAAACATGTCCCTAGGAGGAAAAATAATGTCTTCAGTACAAACTGTGAGTCACGGCTGGCTTGAGAAGAGAACTAGTGAGGGAGCAGTGCCATCTACGGGCTGTATCCCTGTATCCCTCAACAGGGGTGGTTTCCATGGTCCTCTCTTTCAAGCACAGACATGAATAAATATAGCAGGGTCTCTCACCTGTCGGGGATGCACAGAATAAATTTTGTTCTCCATTATTTCCTCTGCTTATGGGCTCTTTCTAGCATGCCCAGAAATCTGACAGCTTTTCTGAAGAAGGGAGAGTACTTTATTTTGGAATTGAAATCTGCAGGGCTGCAATGTGCTCTGAGAGAAAGAGGTTTCAATGTTGAAAGGAAAATACTTCTTTCCATATTACAAATTTGTAAGAAAAGTCTTCAGGGTTGAGGAGACTTCAGATGAGCAATGTTTATCCATGATGTCCTAACAGAAGATTAAATGTCCCTGGTAGGTACCAAAGCAATGACTACAAAGAATATTAAGTGAACAAAAAGCACACTGATTTGTTGAATTTACTGCCAGATGTTACCATGGAGCCAGGATTTATATGTGTTCAGAAAGGAGTTAGACCCCTGCACAGATGGGAACAGCTGGTCCTTATATGCTAGGAAAAGGAGTAGTCTGGTGGCCATTTTTTCAAGGAAGTCTCTGAATTTCTGAGCTCCTTTGAGTGAGTTCTTGTGCACTGTTTCCTGTATTTGTTCTCTGTATAGCTGTATTTGCTACCAATAAGGAGAAGACAACCAAGTACAGTGAAATTTCATCTCACTCAGTGCATCCATTACAGCTCTATTTATAGAAAAATCTGAGCGTGCTTGCAGGATCTAATCCAAATACAAAGGAATTTTTAAAAAGGCTAATAAAGGTCTAAACCATAATTAATGTTAAGCAAAATAATGGTCTATGCATGGAACTTTCTTCACTGTAACATATAAGAAAAAATCATGTTATCTTGCTAGATTGTTTCTGAAAACAAACAGCCCAAAATTTAGGCATGTAGGCTGGAAGAGAAGCCTGCTGCAACAGAAGATATGAGAGAATGAGTAAATGAACCTTGTCACACTGAACTTATCTTACATAATGATAAAAGGAATTGATAAAAGTGATTACATAAATAGGCCTATTGTCCCTTTTTGGGAGCACCCAAATAAGCATTTTCCTACATTTGAGCCAGCTCTTTAAACTCACGAGAAGTCTGTAATTGGCAGAAATGTAGATGTCATCAAAAGTTGTTGGCTAAGAAATACGTATTTTCTTTCATTTCATTTTATGCCTAAAAGCAGATTCTCATTGTTACTCATGAAATGGATCAGCACAACTAATCTTAAAAGTGACTTTCTATTTTTCTCTTATTCAGTTCAGGATTTTTCCCTGTTATGAGCAGACACAGATGTGCTGCCCATCACCAGTGTTTTGCACTTTCTTTTGCTTCTTACTATCACATTTTCCTTTGGCCTTTGGAATGGCAGCAGTCCTGAAGTGGTTAGTGAATATCAGATAAGCTGCATGATATTCACATGGTACCAGTTTGAAGTTATTCTTTTTTCTGCCTTCAAAGGAGTGAGAGACCTGATACCCTCCATTTAAATTGTGTTCATTTAAAGTCTATCACATTCCCCCTGGAGTTCTCATACAACTTCCCATCTTCTCAGATATAATCAGAGGAGACTTGCAATGTTAATCTCAGTTCTCTAATCAAAAGAATGCAAATTTTTCTGCCCTATCTCAGTTTGCCATCAGTAGGACTACTGATTACTACTAAGGGACAAGGGTTATGCTAAAATTGCTCTTCCAGAGTAGAAATATTTTATGGCTTTATGCGGTTTGTAAGATGCCACCCTATTTCCCTTCCTCATCATCATCATCATTGGTAATCATGAATAGAATTATAGAAGCATTTTGATTGGAATAAGCATTTAAGTCCATCAAATCTAACCATTATGCCAGCACTGCCAAGTCCATCAATAAAACAGGTCCCCAGGTGTCACATCTACAGATCTCTTGAATATCTCCTGCCATGGTGACCCAACCACTTCCCTGGGCAGCCTATTCCAGCATTTGACAACCCTTCCCTGACAAAAATTTTCCTCATATCTGAAATAAATCTTGCCTGGTACAACTTGAGGCCATTACCTCTGCTCCTGCCATTTTCACCTGGGAGAAGAGACCAACCCCCACCTCACCACAACTTCCTGTCAGGGAGTTGTAGAGCGTGACAAGGTCTCCCCTGAGCCTCCTTTTCTCCAGGCTGAACACCCCCAGCTCCCTCAACTTCTCCTTATCAGACTCCAGACCCTTCACCAGCTCCACTTCCCTTCTCTGGACTCACCCCAGCACCTCAAAGTCTTTTTTGTAGTGACAGGCCCAAAACTGAGCACAGGATCTGAGGTGTGGCCTCACCAGTGCCGAGTACAGGGGGACAATCCCTGCCCTGGTCCTGCTGCCACACTATTGCTGAGCCAGCCCAGGTGCCCTTGGCCTTCTTGGCCCCCTGGGCACACCTGGCTCATGTCCAGCTGCTGTTGACCAACACCTCCAGGTCCTTTTCCCCCAGGCACCTTTCCAGCCACTCTTCCCCAAGCCTGCAGTGCTGCCTGGGGTTGTGACCCACATGCAGAATGTAGCACTTGGTCTCGTTAAGCCTCATGCAGTTGGTTTTGGACCATCAACCAGTCTGTCCAGATCCCTCTTTAGAGCCTTCCTGCCCTTCAGCAGATCAACACTGCTGCCCAATATGTCATTTTTTGCAAACAGTGCAGCTGTCCAAGCTGTGTGCAGACAGTTCCTCCAGGAGAATTCTGTGGGAAATGGTATTAAAGGCTTTACTGAAGTCCAGGTAGACAACAGTCACAGCCTCTTTCTCATGCACTAAGTGGGTCACCTTGTCATAAGAGCAGATCAGGTTTGTCGAGTGGAACCTGCCATTCCTAAACCCATGCTGGCTGGGCCTGATCCCCTGATTGTCCTGCCTATGCCACATGATGGCACTCAGGATGATCTGTTCCATGTCCTTCCCTGGCACTGAGGTCAGGCTGACAGGCCTGGATCCACCTTACAGCCCTTGTAGATGGACATTAGGTCCCCTCCAGTCAACTGGGATTTCCCTGGTTAGCCAGGACTGCTAGTAAATCATGGAAAGTGGCTTGGTGAGCACTTCCACCAGGTCCCTCAGTACCCTTGGGAGGATCCCATCTGGCCTCACAGACTTGTGTGTATCTAAGGGATGTAGCTGGCCACCGACCATTCACTCTTGGATTACGGGGGCTTCATTCTGCTCCCCTTCCCTCTTTTCCAGTTCAGGGATCTCAGTGCCCAGAGAACAACTGGTATTACTACTACAGATCGAGGCAAACAAGGCATGAAGTACCTCAGTCTTTTCCTCAGCCTTTGCCACTGTGGTTCCCCCCCTTCATGTAACCAATAAAAGATGGGGACTCTCCTTAGCCTCCTTTGGTTTCTAATGTATTAATTGAACAGGTTTTATTGTCTTTTACAGCAGTAGCCAGACAATTTCCGGTCAAGGTTTGGCTCTTCTCCTTTATTCCCTGCATAACCTCAAAACATCCTTGTAGTCCTTTTGCATAACCTGCTCCTTCTTCACAAAGTCATAAACTCTCCTTTTAGTCCTGATTTCCAGCCAAATATCTCTGTTCGGGCAGGCCAATTTTGTTCCCCTGTTCATATTTGACTCAACATTATCATTAGATCACACAGTAGGGGGACAGAATGATCATTTTTATTGCAAAGGCTATATATGCCCTTTTCCCTAAATGTTTTATCCCTGCTAGGGGTTTAGGACAAATTGAAGTTTAATGCAGGGTATGTTTTCTATTGTGAACTACATATATCTGCTCTGGAAGTGGTAATCAATAAAGATCATGTGTCACATTGCTTGCTGCATATAGACTTGTTAAATTTTTGATGCACGTTTCTGGTTGCTTAAAAAGTAATTCTGCTTTTTCTGCCTATATGTTGTTTAGGATCATTTCTGCATTTCCTGCTGCTGTTTTCACTACTGTTCACATATTCCCTGGATGCTATGAATGGGAGCACAGCAACCATTCTGGATGGGAATGCCAACTGAAAACAGCTAAAATATGGAGATACGCAAGAGATTCAACTATTCAGAAATCAGACTAGGGGCAGAAATAGATGAATAGTAGTCCTACTGCATTTGACTTAAGTAAAGTTCAGTGCTTTACTTTGACCCTTTCATAGTACCATTTTTACCACTATAAGTATTCAGTGTTATGCAAAGGTAAATCTCTAATACTAGAACTGACAGTAAATAACTTGTGTAAACTCAGCTTTCATTGATGAATCAGGGATGTGTTTCAGGGTACTGCAGGAATGAAAATCTGAGACATAAGCAGGAGCTGTAAATGGATCTTCCATTATCTTCAAATTGATAAATATGCAGCCAATTTCAGATATGATGGAACCTGCTCTATGGAAGAGGTTTTTACTTACCTAGTCATCTCAAGATGACACAGGGACACACTGACTCTTAACCAAAGTGTTCTTTGGATTTACACAATCCACAGTCTCAAGTTTTAAAGTAAGCTTATTAGAAGTGCCCTACCACTTAGTCTATTTTAAAATATGCATGTAATGAAAAGTCTGATTTCAGAACAAAGGATGAGTGAACAATAGAGCAATGGAGCTGAATAGTCTTTTTTTCCTTCTTATTTTTGGCTTAAACCAGAACAAAAAGCAAATCCTATTTCAAAGTTCTGAGAGGTTTGTACTAGAAATGAAACTAAACCAGTTGCAGTCACAACTGAACTCAAACTGGCCTGGGGCAAGCGTGTTCATTATGTGGGACCCAGAGCTCAAATGCTGAAGAGCAAGAATGTGATCCCAAGATGAGTTTATAAATTCAATGATATTCTAGGGATTTTGCTCTGTACATTTTCATCTGTCTAATACCTTTACTTTGGCCCATTTTTCTATCAATCTAATGTAATAGCCCTTTGATTTATACAAAATTTTCACATGTGAACTATATAATAAATATATAAAAATAAAAGAAAATTTACCAAAGTTACTTTTCTCCTGCTGCACTTTCCAGAGAAGCTAACTCTAGCCAAAATTACCCTAGTCATAAAGATTTTATTTCATACTCTCTAGCAGACTAGAGATAACATCATTGAATCTGACTGAGAAAACAAGAACATTTAGAAGTGGATTCTGCTCCTTTTGAGCCTTTGCAGCACTAGGTATCATTCAGGGAAGCTTGGATTAAAAGAAAACCCAAACGTATGGAAGCAGCCTACAGTCAGCTGAAAAAGCCCTGCACAGACTTCCCTTGAACCTCCCTGGGAAGGAGTGGAAAAGCGGGGGAAGAGTGAGAAGAATCACACCAAGTGTTCCAGGACAATTTAAGCTGGTTTGAGGCCTGATTTCTACCCTGAAATACTTGCTTCATCCTGTAATTTAGCCAGATACTTTGTCAGAACAAGAAGTAGAACCTGAAATCCAAAAATTTTGTATAATCTTTTATGCTGGCAGATCCAATGTTGTATTCTTCCAATAATATAGTTAGAAAAAAGCATTTTTGCATTGTCATAAAGCTTTATTTTTAGTCGTTCTGTCACTCCTCTTAATATGGCCTTGTTTATCAGCATCATTCCTCCTGGACTGCCTCTGTAGGGATATAATGTATTCTGATTGCATAGTGCCTATTCATCTATAATGCTGTTGAGTCAGTTGCAGACATATTTGAACATTCGGTAGTTTAACCTTGAAATAAATGGTAGAGGAATGTCTTTTCACCACACCCAAATGTGTTCCTGACTAACCATCTTTTTTTTTTTTACTTCCATTCCCCTGACATCATTACAATTCTATTTTTACAGCAGAAAAATCGTCTTCTTTAAAATATTTTCCGTTATCCATAAATAAATGACCCCACCACCATCCTTAATATGCACTAGTTTTGTGAGGGTGTTTGCAGGGTGTGTGTGTGTGGGTGGGTGGGTGTGAATGCATGTTTCTTCTGAAATTTTATCTCAAAGTTAGGCTGAAAATCTGTGCTTTGGTTCCAGGCCGGAATGCAGCTGCTTATTTCCTAAGGGAAATCAGGAGCCTAACAGCTGGCCCTGCTGGTGGAAAAGAAAAACAGATATTTGCCTTCAACAGCATCAGGATTTTGCCCTCCCTGTGCTGGAGACTTAAAAGTTATGAAGGACTGAGCAAACAACTCTTTGTATTTCACAAGGCACGCTGTGCGGGCTGGGTTACACAAGTCGGTGTTACTCCTCAGTAATTGCCTACACCTGCGAGGAACTAGGGACCATCTTTAGGAACAACACCCGGTGTGACCTACTAGGAACTACAACTAGCACAAACATTTTTAAAAACATCCAGAAGCACGTAATAACTGTCTTTAACATCCCTTCTTCTCACATGGATGCAGTGGTACCTCAGGTAACACGACCCTGTACTAACAGAACTCAGGAAAGAAGGCTCTTCAAAATGTAGTTTTTAGTTGCCACCTGAGCAATGGGTAATTATTCCCTGGCACAACCCTGTGTAACTCTTGAAAGCTGAAATATGTAGAGGTTAAAGGATGCAGCTTCATAAAGCCATTGTGGCTGGAAGCCAGGCTCCTCTGAATCAGAAAGTGCGAACCCTTGTCAGCCACGAAGAGGTTTGAAATGCCCTAAGGAGATGAGCATAAGGAAATGACTGAATATGAAATTGAAAAGGCACAAGGTCAGCAAGACAGCACTTCTCCTTAATATAACATATTGTTACATATCTTTATTGTTAATTTACATATTCCTACACAGAAATCTTTCTGGACTTAGCTTAATAGGCTATAATTTATAACTTTTTCAATCTACAATAAACATACAGTCCTGATATCCTTCCTTTGTCTTTTTTTCTTTTTTTTCATAATTTACTGTATGAAAAGACTTACCAAGGTATCTGAATGGAGCCTGCATACCAGGTCACCTGGCAAACAGAAGACTTGTTATGATAGTGATATATACCACACAGGCTGTTCAGACTGTTTACATTTTTCTCTGGAAGATTAGGTATTTGGCAGTAATTCGACAAAGTGTAGTGGACTCATAAAACTGAAAAGTTAGACGGTCTATGGTTGCTAAAAATGGGAACCCATTAAATTTATGTAATAATAGGTAATAAAAGCTTTTATGCATTACAGTATATAAAAATAGTACAGTCATAATTAACCAATAATGAAATATTCAGGAAAAAAGAGAGAAATCAGATGATAGAAGAAATGTTAATTTTGTTTATAATTCTGTTGTTACTGAAAACCAGTTAAGCTTGTTCTGACAAGATTCATTTAATTTACATTCCTTGTTTACCATAATATTTCTTCAAATGTCCTCCAAAATTTTTAGACTTATTAGTGTTGATCTCCAGGACCATGACTAAAATTGATTAAATTAGGTTTTTAAGTCACTAAATTATAGTAAATTGTATATATATGGTGTTTATTTATAAAAAAAAATTAATTAGAATGGAATAAGTTATTTTGCAAAGCAACATAATCATGTGAAGTGTTTTGATTTCTCAAACTTAGGTTGTGTCTGCCCCAGTATCATCTCTTTTATTAGTGTCCCCTGCAGGTGTCACTGAATGTTTCAGTATGGCTTTGTATTCTGACACTGGTTTTCCCAAAGTGCTTTCCTCATTGGTGTCTGGTAAATTTAGCAGCCAGCAAGATGATTGCCTTGTAGGTTGGTTTGATTGCTTTCCTTCTAAAGAATAAACTGGTTTTAGTTTTCTGATAGTTTTTGACATTTCACACTGTTCTGAAATGATTGCTTACTCAGTTCTCAAAATTTTCCAGCTATGTGCAAATTCCGATTTTTTTTTTTTAAAATAAAAATTTGAGACTTAGAAAGTCGATATGGAACAGCACTATCTCAGGGGAAGGAAAGTTTACTAGTATAAGCAGGATGGCTTTGAGGTAAAGTAATAAAATTATGCATTATTTATAATTTATAAGGAAGACAATAATATAAGACAATAAAATAACTTGTAATAATTTGCAATAACTCTTCCTTAGAAATTCTGTTTAAAATTATGAGACTATTTAAGCAAATGGAAAAAAAACCCTGAGTATTTAGGAAGCTAATACAAATCAAAAACTGTCCTGCCTACCTTACAAAATAGATCAAACCCAGTAATGACCATAAAATCTGGCCAGTTGCCTGTGAGGAGTCAAATATTTTAATGATGTTTGACAAACAATAGGACCTAAATATTATTGTATTTAATAAAAAAACATTCTTAAGTTTGGGAAGACAAAGAGATGCTTTTTATCCTTCTAAGCATATAGAATTCCTATTTATTGCTGTAGTAAGCCATCTAAAATCATCAAGGAAGAGGAACAGGAGATGAGATGATGGGTAAACAATTTTTTTAACAATGCCATGTGCTACTTCAGGTTTTGTTCCTATGTATCTGTGAAATTCCCATTAGCATGTACTAATGAGCATTTCTTGTCAGTCCTCAGTAAATTTCATGGTTTAGGGTATATTTGTTTGTTTGTTTACCTCAAAATTGCTCTTACAGGGCCTTCGAATACAGTCAAAATTTGATACTGCAAATTGTCCTGCTTCTTGCTCTCTGTTCCAATATTTTAGCTCGATTCCAGTGACTCTTTTACCTGCTCAGTTTTCAAAGCACTGCCTAGGGTACGAAACCTTTTTTCACCAGTTTTTCACCAGTTTCACATTTCACATCTGCCACACCGGAGCACGGAAGACTGTTTAACTGTGCTTCCCAAAAGCAATGATCCATTCTCTCCTCTGCCACCTTCTTAATGCATTTTTATTTTCTTTATTACAAGTGCAGCAAGGATCACTGTACTTTCTCACTAGGCTACAGGCAGCTTACAAGAAAATTAGTGTTTTAAAGGTGGTGTATTATTGCTTGAAAACGGGCAAGAGGGCAAGAGAGTGGAATTTAGCTCTGGGGCCTGAGAGCACAGCATCTCATATGCAGAGAGGCTTTGATATGGGTAATAAATGGATGCGAAAGAATCCTCAGACAATTCAGGCAGAGATTTCAAAGGCGTCCCTCAACCTCCTCCTCTAACGCCTGAACACAAACTAAAGCATCTTCCTGTTCCTTAGCAGCTGCTCTGCAGACAGGTGCCATTTGACTGATCCTTACCAGAACTATGTAGCAAAATTGTGTCATAAGTCCAAGTTATTCTACCCTTCAGATAAACTTAAACAGAAAACACGTGTGTACAGGCAGTTCATTTCTGCATTGAGGGACCCAGGTGGCTGGGTAATGTAGCTCCTTTATTCAGAGCAAGACATGAATCAAAATTCCAGATGTAGGTGTACAAATTGCATGGCTTCAGGTTCCCAAAGCAGGAGGTAAGTTCTGTCCCAGTTTTGCTTAGAGGGTTTAGTGACATCATCCTGCACCCTTCTTACACAGAGGTAAAATATGTATCATGCTGCAATAGGAAAACAAAGCCAAATTTACTCTGCCACTAAAACGGAGCTCTCAGACCTTAAGGAGAATGAGAGGACAAGACCTGGCATCCTCAGCAATTAAAAGTGGTGCAGGGGATGTGCTGCAGCTCTGCTCCTGCCAGGGGCCAGACCTCCTCATCACAGTGCAGCAGCACGTGGTCTGGGCTGCAAAAGCCAAAATAAGAAGCTCAGCTATTTCATTATTCCTGCCACTTACTATTTATATATTGTATAAAAGTATATTTATATAAATTTAATACCATCCAAATTAAATCCAGAATAAAAATTTACTGCAAGAGCATCATATTAATGTAAATTATGCAAAAGTATAACTTTATGTAAATTCAATACAGCTATATTTACATGAATGCATTAAATATTTGTATTTTTAAAAGTAAATATACAAGTAAGTATACAAACATATATATATGCTCAAACATATATATGCTCATCTTGAAATGACTGAAATTTCAGAACTTTGTTTTCTACATGATTTAAAACCAATACTCCATAGGACACTCACTTAATGAACTGTACTTGAGGTATTTTTCTGCATTAGAAGTAGGCATGACATAACTATTTCATGTCAGGTTTCTTCATTTGAGGATACGGAATTAAAACTTCTTAGTTTTAATTCCAAATTCAGGTATACAGTTTGTTTGCTATGCCTTTCATGTCTTTTGTGCTTACCATTGGCATTAACATTATTGGAGTAAAAAGGAATATTTCAAGAAGATTATTTTTTTCACAACAGAAAATTCAGACACTATTTCTTTGCAATTTAAACATAAAATTTTATTTCAAAATTGGGAATTACTGTATTTAACAATAAATATGCTTTTTAAAAGTAGAATAGCTCTTTGGTTTGCTTATTTTTCTGAAAGACTATGCAGCCCGTTTCCTAATATTTCAAGTGGAAGGGAAATGCAGACTTCCATGAAATTTAGTGTTCCACTGAAGTACAGGAAGCAGCAGTCACAAAATGCTGCCTGGAAAAAAAATTAAATCCCCTTGTGACAAATTGCACTGCTTGAGGAGAAACCCTGTATTGGTTTAAAACCTGACAGAAAAATACCACAAATTCCCTCCTAGGAGAGTGATTGTATTTAACAAGTTGCCCTTCACACCTTTTGTATCTCTGAAGGCAGCTGCAGGTCTTCTTTCACTTATTGGAATATGCCCAATATTACAGGAGAAGTATATATAATACAGGGAACTGCTGGCTTTATGCACAACTATCAAAATAAAACAGCTTTCAAATGGATTTTCATTAGGGTTTTTTTTTTTACTTCTCCTAGGATCTTTAGCATCAATGTGCCACAGAAAAGTCAGTTTCTGTTTATCTGGGAGCCTGTGTGACCTTCAGTGGACTTCCTAGGGAGGGAATCGCTGTGACCTGGCCACTCTGGCCAACATGGGGTGACCTGTAGGTGACCATTGATCAGGTCCACATCTGCACCTGCCCTGTAAGCCTGAGAACTGGCGGTGCTCAACTACAGAAAGCTGCATTCCCTTCCCTCCTCTCCCCAAATTATCTCAGATTTCCAGATTGCATACCTTATTTATGTATTTTCTGTAGCTGACAGTCCTCTCCTCTAATTTCTTATGGAAATCATGCAAATGTAGATGTCATCTCGATATGTAGACGTTGTAATTGTGTTTCCCTGTGGACATGTAAGTCTTTCAGTTGGAAGCTGCAGCTTCCATCCATCATGCTAAGGAGATAACAAATCATACCCATAACAAGGGAGAAGATTCACAGGTGCTTTGGCCCAGACTGAGCACTAAGCCAGATGGACCATAATGCTATGGGGATTATTGAAGTTATCAACTGCAAGGAGTGTTCTGTGCATGCACTTTGAGAAGGCAGCAGGGAAAGAGAGGGGCTGTAGTAGGTTAACGCTGGCTGGATTCCAGGCACCCACCAGAGCCTCTCGATCATTCCCTTCCACAGCTGGACAGGGGTAAGAAAATATAAAGGGTTCATGGGCTGAGATAAAGACCAGGAGAGATCCCTCATCAAATGCCATCATGGGTAAAAACAGGCCAGAATTAGAGATAGTAACTGAATTTTTTACTAACAAAATCAGAGCGGGATAATGAAAAGTAAAATAAGACCTTAAAAACACCTTCTCCCCATCCCTCCCTTCTTCCCAGCTCTAACTCCTGCCCCAGCAGTTCAGGGAGATGGGAATGGGGGTTATGATCAATTCATCACAGGTTGTTCCTGCCACTGCTCAAGGAGAAGGGTCCTTTCCTGATCAGTGTGGGGTCCCTCCCACAGGACACAGCTCTCCATGAACTCTCTAGCATGAGTCCATCTCACAGACAATTGTTCTCCACACACTGCTGCAACGTGGCTTACTCTTCCACGGGGTCAGTCCTTCAAGGACAGGCTGCTCCTGCGTGGGTCCCCCACAGGGTCACAAGTCCTACCAGGAAACCTGCCAGGAGTCTGTTCCATCACAGGCCTCCAGTGAGCCTCCCCTCAGGCATCCACCTGCTCCAGCCTGGGTCTCCTCCATGGGCTGCAGGTGGATCTCTGCATCCCCGTGCCTTCCACGGGCTGCAGGGGTACAGCTGCCTCACCATGGGCTGCCTGAGGGCTGCACCAAGGGCTGCAGGGGTATCTTGGCTCCAGCACCTGGAGCACCTCTTGCCCCTCCTTCACCACTGACCTTGGGTCTGCACAGTTGTTCCTCTCACGTGTTCTCACTCCTTTCTTCTCTGCCCACAATTATATCTGTACAATAACTTTTTTTTCTTTGTCTCAAATGTGCTATCACAGAGGTGTTCCCACCACTCCTGATGGGCTCAGCCTTGGCCAGCAGCGGGTCCATCTTGGAGCTGGCTGGCATTGGCTCTGCTGGACATGGAGGAAGCTTCCAGCAGCTTCTCACAGAAGCCACCCTTGTAGAGCCCTGGTACCAAACCTGGCCATGCAAACCCAATACAGGGGCAAAGACTGCCTTCCCTTTCACATGAAATGATCATAACAAATATCAAAGGAACTTTAATTTTCCTTTTCCTTGCTATAGCCTCAAAATCGGAACCAAGAGAGGGAAATAGTCTCTATGACCAATGAGTACATGACATGTTGGCTTTTCCAAAACAGATTTAGTAAAGCATTAATCTAACCCACTAACAGCAAGTTTGGTTCTGTTTGGTTTTCCCCATCAGTGTCAGGAGAGGATCCAGGCTCCAGAACTGCAGCAAAACCTGCTTGTGGCAGAAGGTAGCACACAGCAGGGTCAAAGACCAAGCCTACATAGGAGTAGAGCAACGCAGGAGTGTACTGAAGACCTATTATTCACCCCATAGGCCCTAAAAGATATTTTACTTTGAACTAGCTCTTGTCTAGTCCCATGAACCGCATGCCCACAAGCAGCTGACCTCATCTCCCAGCTTGGTTTCATCTGCAGGGAATCCACTCCTGCTCTTCATGACTTTTCCATGGTGTGAGCCATGGCATGGTAATTGGGAGTGACGGGAAAATCCCCTTTCAAAAGTAAGGTCCCAATCCAAGTGACACTGCTAAGGATGACTACTCTTATGCTGTGTGAAGGCACAGGAGCACTTAGATACAGCTTTTTTTTGAAAATAGGACTGCACATCCAGTACCATATTGAGAGAAATAAGAGATTTTTAGGTGCAAAGCAAAATTAATTTTTTATTGAAATATCACTTCAAAAACTGCAGATATTTTAAACTAGTCTGAGGATGGATTGGGGGTGGACTTTGTTTGGGTAGGAGATATATGTGTGTGTGTGTGTGTGTGTGTGTGTGTGTGTATGTGTGTATTCCACATATCTAATTTAATTCTCCTTTAGGCCTAAAAAATACAGGAGCTCTGAGTGAAATAATTATGTCTATGTGTTCCTGACTCAAGTCAATTCTGTTGGTTCCAATTTTACCATTACCACACATTTTCAAAAAATAGTATTCAGAACAAAACCTAAAAAGGAGGTCCTGATTTTTTTCCATTGCTGATTTTTAAGTTAAAAATCTTGGAAGAAAAGAAAACAATACACCTACACAATCGCAGAAGTTTCAAGACTATAGTCATTATCTGCTTGTATTTAATTTTGAAGGAGATAAATTTTACACAAGTTACAATGCTGAAGGGAAAAGAATATGAGCTTGTAAGAACTTTTATTTTTGTTCTGCACTAATATACCTTAAACATCAGTAAACATTCTAATGAAATAGCAGCTGAAGCAGTAGTGCATGAAGTTAATATGCATCAAATGACAAACAGGATATGATCTGTTGATAGGTTGATCCATAAAGTTTGTGTGCATAATTCCAGTGATGTTTAGCAATTCATATATCTCAGTTATAGCCCCAGTTATTGCCAAGTCACAGATTGTATTTGTTCAAGTAATAATACCACTTTTTTTCATGGCAAAGTTTAAACAGTTCCAATGTCAAGTATATGATCTGCCCACGAGTGCTTTAGAAATGGGGGGCAGGGCTGGGGGTAAAGAAATATAGCAAAGATTTTACCGAATACAAAGACAACAGAGAAACTTGTCACCTTTTTTTTCATTTGGCAATATAACATCAGCATAACTTCAGCTGCTGGAGAGAGGCTTGTACTAAAACTGAGAAGTATTTCAGTTTTCAAATTGATTATTTGAACATTACTGAGACATAAATGCCTGCAATTTCAGCTGTGAATAACAAGACTACTGCCTATAGAAAAAGGCTTGGAAAGGGCTGAGGTACAGAACGTTTGTGTGTGGCATAGAAAGAGTTTATATTTAGTAATTGAGAAGGAGTCTGACATATTCTGCTGACATATTTGCATTTGATATTCAGATAGGGGCAAATTGATTTCTTAATGCAAAAATCTTGAGCTTTAGTCCTTTCAACCTAAGATTTATAACGTGGGCACAAAGTGACTCCGGCCTTTGAGTCTTCAAGAACAGTCAGCAGCAAAAAAGGCACAGCAGTGTAACAGTGACAGATGTCACAGAATGATATGTTCCCATTATATGTCTGAGAACATGGACGGATTCATAAACAAGGGGGGTGAAAGTAGAAAAGGAAGAGGCATACATCGGGTTATTACACAATCGTGCAGTTCTCTGGTACTTGGTGTAAGAAGTACACTGAAATTGTATACCATATAGAATTTAGATTTCACTGACAATGTTTTTGTTTTTAGAAATCAGCTGTGTAGTTAAATAGAAAAGAGTACAGTCACATGGACTTTGAAGAGTCAGTCTAAACGTGGTTATCATTGTTTAAGTATTAATGTGCCATGGGAAACCTTATCACCACAGGTTTTAAACTAAACAATTTCCCTTACTCTGGGATTTTGAGGAGTCTCTTCCAAGTTCAGAATGCCTGGAGGAGGCCAAATTAATGTAATATATTGGCTAACTGAAAAGTTATTAGCCAGGAGAGAATATCCAATGGAAAAGACTTTCCAAGTGTGTCCAAATATTTCACCTGTCATTAGTGAAAGAAAAGTCTAATGGTAAAGCTGTATAGAATACAGAAATTCTGTTCTACAGAGAATTTCAAATTTTTCTTTGTTTTGATTTTAAATCAAACACAGAATTTTTTTACAGAATCTGCAAAGGAGCTCAGTTGGGGGAGGAGGGGAAGAATGCTGTCTCTCAACCAGATCTATGTCTTGCTACTTTATACTAATGTTCATCAAAGCCAAATGTAAAATTAAAAACAAAGCGAGATAAGCAATTTGAAAAAAAGGCATCTTGTTTCAGTGCCTTTAAGAAGGACGTTCAACACAGGAAAAGAATATATTTCCTTTTGAATAAAATTGCTATCAAATGCACTCAGTTCCTGAAGCTTTAAAATTGATAGAATCACACATTCTCAGAGGATTTAGTTCTTCTGATTCAGAAGCTTCATCTAAAGGAAGGTAGCCACTAGGGCCTACATATTAGGAAAAAAACCAAAAACCTCAGTTGAGCTGCACGCCATGCAGCCTATAGAAATAGAAGACTTCATGCAGCTGGATTGCTGAATGGGCCCCACGGGGACATTGGACTGTGTAGCCCTGAAAAATACAGTTGATATACATCATATTTTTGAATATATTCTCCCTCTCTAGAGGCAGGGTATGATTTACATAGTGCACCAAATTAGGAGGGTTTTAAAAAAAAAAAGGTATTAAACTTATTTGAAATTCTTTTTGGACACTTTCAGTCACTTGGAATGAAATCCTAGTTATGCTGAATTTGCAGGGAGGCTCGATGATGAGTTTTAAGTACTCATGATTTCTTTCACCCCTTAGTGTCTATTTCAGCATTGCAAACTTGCATTTAGCCTTCTTAGTCATTCAGATTCTCCCTTACTGGCAAGAAGAGAATGATTTAATATTTTGAGGATAGAAGTGGAGATCCAAGAGCATTATATATTTTTTTCCTTTGATTACATGCTCTCATTTTCTTGCAATTTTATCCCTTTGTCCTTTTCTATTGGATTTTCTTGCTGAGCATCCATTGTAATAAAGTGCCATGTTCAATGAAGTTGCAGTGAGCAATTGAAATAATAGCAGGTGTGGATGTGTAAGAATTTTGATTGTAATGCACTGCTGTGAAGAACTCATGCATTTATAGTGCAGTATATTTCTGAAACCATTATGGCAATAAGCCAATCAGCTCGAATGTGCCAGGGGTAGTGCTGAAAACATATACAGTTGATGGAATTCATTTCAGTCACTTATTCTTGAGGTAGGATTAGAGGAAATTTTGATCAGTTCATGCATCTCCAATTTGGCCTGCAGCTTTGAGCTCTGGCTGCAGCAGAGCTCTCAAGCTGAGCACAGATGGGGCTGGATAGTATCTGGGTGAGAAGCTTTCAAAAAAATCAAAATGCTGCAGTGTGTGGGTGTTGGTAACTCACTAAGCAGCATGCTTCCCTCCCGTCTGCTCCTTACATTCCTGCCTTTCACCATGCTAGAAAATGCCAGCTTGTTAGAGGTATTTCCTTTGAAGATAAGAGTTAAGATCAAGTTCCTTATCAGTTGAAAATCCTATTGTATGTTCTCCACTACTAGCCTTGATATTATGTCTAGCTTCCAGCTCTAGCAATTCCATTACATTCTATCTGCTTTTTCCTTTTCATTTTCAAAAGGAGCAAGGCTGGGACTGCTGTCAATATAAAACAGCTATGACTTCATTTTGCAGAGAATTAGTTGAGGCTATTTGTATTAGAAGAAAAGGAGGGGGTTGTTCTGGGTACTAGTCACAACCTACTGCAAAAGCTCACTTTTATACATATCTGTTGAGAAAATTTAGGGCAGTTACTTTGATAATATAATCTACATAATCTCTTCAAGTTATCCCTTATTCTTGCCGTTCAAGTCAAGCTTTAGTTTTTAAACTACAGCTTCAGTTGTGCTAGACGAATTCAGTTAAAAGTTCAAGCACTGCTGCTGGGAACACTTTCAGCATGTTATGCAAGTAAACATGACATGACTTACAACTTATGTACTCTATGAAGCACTTGCTCACCCACTGGACACAATATTGAACAAGAATTTATATGGAATGGTCCAGTGTAGAGTAGAAAAGGCCATTTTTTTCAGGTGCTTAACAGCATTTCTTACCCATTGGTTTTAACACTACTTTGCAGTCTGGGGTAGGTGTCTCTCAGATCCACTTCTAACACATTTGCCACTTAGGAAACTCTGTTAAGCTCTTCAAACATGAAGGAGGTTTTTATTGAGTTCTCTCACACCGCAACTGTGCGAGGAAGCTGGGGAGTGAGTTTAGTGCTCAAAAGCTCTGCTGAAATACCGCTGGGGACAGGCGGTGGGCGAAGTGGCACCACGGCTGTGGGAAATGTCAGTCATGCCATGGGCCAAGTTCTGCTCAAGTTGCTTCTCCAGCCTGTAGAAAAATCAGTGAAGTTGAATGAATTTATAGCAATGGAGACCCTCATCTCAGCTAAGCTAATGAATTTGCTAAGCTAATGACATTGCTTTGTCATTTGCTTGTGTCATCCACACAGTAGATCGTGGACTTTTTTCTGCTTCACATTGTTTACAGGTTAAACGAGTTGGTCAAGGTATGGTGGAGGAGGTAAGGGTGACCCTGTGAAGTTACATGCAGGAACATTACTTTTATAAAGTGCTTAGGAATCAAAAGCTGCCTTTGCACCCATTGACACACCATCATCACATCTCCTCAGTAACCCGCCCCCAAAACTAACAAATGTAGACAGGATGATAACAGATGTAATTTTGGTGATCTACCAATATTTAATCAAGAGATGTTATCATCCTGAACTTCAAAGAAATATAGAAAAAAATATTTTCTGTAGTGGTGGAAGTGCATTTTGAAAGATAGGAGATAAAGCAGCCTAACATGCAAATAATATCTGTAGAATGGCCCTAGCTACCATATATTACCAAAAAAAAAAAGCACGTGGGATATCTCAGAAGACAGAAGCTTAAGATCTCTTTTATTCTCTTATAGCTGAGAGATTTTTTCAGTCTTACTGAATTTTTGGTCCCTGTAGTTACAAGACAAAATTAACATGCTAGGTTATCGGATAAAAGCTCACCGGCACACCCATGAAAGGGCACAGAGAGGCAATGGAGCAGAGACACCCCAAATAACACCCTGTCCAGCCAGTTCCAACTCCACCCCTGTAGCCATAAATCCAGAGGGCACAGAGGGACAACATCAGGCAGGGGGAAATCCCAGTTCAAGACTCAAAGGGAAGGGAATCCTGTCTGGGCCCTGTCCAGGGCTGCCCCAGCAGAGCCTCAGTCCCAGTGTCCAGGTGTGAAACATGTCACCATGAGTCACTGGGAGCAACTCCCTGAGTCGTCTTTTGGTTGGTTCCTGTCTAGAGGTGGGACACATCACGGTATGCAGGGGAAGAACGTTTTAGGATTGCACAGGATTTCTATGGGATTCTTAAGGGAGGACACAAAGATGAGAAGAAGGAAGGGATTTGGGGAGTTTGAGGGGGGATAAGGGAACAAAAAGGTCCATTAACACATAAGCAAGGTCTGGTAAGTGCAGTTGTCTGTCCCTGTCTTGCACTTGATCATCATAGTCTGCCTGTCTACTTGTTAAAGCCCATCTCCGACCACTCTCCAGTAAAGGACTTTTCACTCTCTGTGTGTGTCCCTGTCTGTCTGCCTGCCTGTGAATCTGTGGTGCCAGCAGCTGAGTGGGGCTGCATCCTTGGCAGCTCCTATGCCCAGGTGCCAGCAGCTGAGTGGGGCTGCATCCTTGGCAGCTCCTATGCCCAGGTGCCAGCAGCTGAGTGGGGCTGCATCCTTGGCAGCTCCTATGCCCAGGTGCCCCCAGCTGGGGAGACTGAGCAGCCTGGCTGCTGGCTGGATCCACCTCGTGCGTGTGTTCCTGGACTCCCACCGCTGCTCTGCTGTCCTGCCCAGGCTGCGAGGGGAGCAGGACAGGGCTGTTGGTGCTGCCTATGCTTTGGGAACGCCCTGGGTGCCTGTCGATGACCTGCACTGCCAGACATCTCTACATGTGCCCTGTGCCTGCTGGGGATAATCTTTCAGCCTCATTATCAGTTGGATCTGGGGACACAGAGCGGCAGCAGCCCTGTCTTCCTCAAGCTGTCAGATCCAGCACGATACACTTTATCATTATATATTTGGAATTTCCAATTCCAAATACCTCCAACACAATGACCACCAGTTTTAAACAAGTCTGAGCAGGTCTGCTGCTTAACTTCCTGAATGCAGTCCTTTCCTTTGACAGGACAGATTTATTTCACTTGTCAAAAGAAATGTCTACCCTGAGAGTTCACTTGACACCGTGATAGCCATGAGATTCTCACTTGGTGCTAGCAGCCACAGTGTGCAGATTTAAAATTCCCTGTTCAACTATTCAAATACATGAACACATCTTAATGTACCCTGCCACTTAAGTGTTAGATCATGCAATGTCAGACAGCTGAGTTACACATGGAAGAAAGTTCTTCAGGTTACGAAGTATAATTTTCAAAACTCCATGTCTAAGAATTGATTGTTCTTCTAAATTAATAACTAGGCACATTAATGAGGACTTGCTTAGGTACACAAAACTTATCCACGTGCCTGTGATTGTACTGGAAAGTGTTCAACAGGAATCATACTAATATTTGTAGGCAAAATACTTTGAAGGAGAAAACAATTAAAACTAAGAAAAAAATAATCAATACAGACTAAAATCAATCAGATTTTAAGGAAAACTGCAAGATGTCACAGAACAAAATAGATAAAAATGCTGACTTTCATGAAGCAGCACTGTACGTTACAGATGATTTATATTCATTCTGCAGATTACTGAAAAAAAAATCCATAGATGTTTAAAAACCTTAATTGGCTATTCCAGTCTCGAGAGAGAGAGAAAATAAGCCTGTTATTGAAAAGTACATGAGCACGAAATAAAGCTTTTTATAATGTCAGCATGGATCCAAATCATTCTTTCATGGGCTTAAGGTGAATATTGATTAGTGTAATTTCCTTGCCTTTTGGACTGTGCTTTTTTCACATTTCTCTAAGGAAGTTTCAAAACAGTCTTCTGTTGGGGTTTTTTCTTCTCGTTTCTTAGTATGCATATGAACAGCATCTGCTTTCTTCCCCAGCAATAGCAATGATACGTTTCTACTGCCTCAGTTCTAACCAGTTTAATGTGCTGAAAAGCACAGTGTTGCACGATAACAGCAATTCTGCAGAGCAAAATGTTGATGGAAAAGGCAGGCTGCTGTTAGAGGCAATGATGTGGTTATGGGAAGCCCAGATTCTCTGTGAAAGGAGTCGGTGAGGGTCTCTGGGAAAATATGGAGCAGCAACATCTGTGTTTCACTAAGCTTGCATGAGGGAAAATGTTCTAGATATATTTTATTACAGGCTTTTGATGAAACTGAGATGGCACCATTGACTGCATCCAAGATTAGAAATGTTAACATTTCCTTCGCCACATTTGGGAGCTGCTTTTGACAGAGTGTGGCATAGCAGACACAGGGAGACCTGCTGTGTAGCAGATTTTGCCAGGCTCTATAGCAGCCATCATATGCTCCTTTAATCTTTCTGCCTTCTTTTTGTTTTATTTCCTTTTTCCTCTTCTCCAGCAAAATTCCTGATGTATAAAAGCCTGTATTGTTTGTGAAGTAAAAGGTCTGCAGAAATGGTAGTGTTTCACTTTTGATGTAAAGCATTCTTCTTGTTGCAAACAAGATTGGTTGTTTTCCTTTCATATTCTCTGCATACTAATTCCATAGGAACTGCTATGTTACGCATGCACTTGGTTCCTTTTCCTTTCTTTGTTTAAAACAGTTTAAATAAGTAACTTAAAATCTGCCATAAAGTGGAACCGATTAGTCTCAAGAAAACAAAATAATGATCATTGGGACAATGGCATATGCTGATGATGCAATGAACTGCATTTCATAGACTCGAGGCAATTAGGCACCGAAAAGTACCCATCCACCAAGCTCATCCACCCACACTGACAGTTCAAGAACAGTCCCTCTAGGGAATTTCTAAGTGTTTTGAACAGTCTTACCGTTAAATTTCACAAGTGTTAAGACCACCTTGAAAAAAAGAAAATCCAAGAGATATTTCACATATAACTGCATATAACATCAAATACTACAACCATGAGGTTAGAAAATTATAAATACAATCTATGCAGAATGTTTAGAACTGAAGCTGGAAAATATGTTTTAACTGCAATTATTGATTCTCAGAAAGTCCTAGAGAGATGTAAAAGAAGTATTTATAAAAACATCTATAAAGGGTTCATTGTGCTATTTTAAAAAATGATTACAAGATAGTGTAAATGGATCATAGAGGACTATAATTCATAATTCATAATTTTTTCTATTCCAATAGAACATCTGTGAGTTGCAGTTCAGGAAAGATATTGACCAAATGGGTGTGTAGAGGCGGTAAGAGGCCTAGGGAATATGGATAATTGAAAGAATTCTGGCAAGAAGCTTTCCACAAAATATGAGATTAATAGCCTCCAAATATGCAAGGGTCTGCCACAAAGTTTGTCCATGTGGCTGGTGAATAAGTTAAGTAAAAGGGAGTTTATGCTACAATACAAAAGGGCCAGCTCAGATGCCTGGGAAACTTCAGAATTTTAAGGGTAGTGACAAAAAAATAGACTGAATGGAGGTGTCATAGAGTTCCCATCACTAAAATGTTTAAAGACAGATTAGACAAGCTCTTGCCATGTATGACACGGTGTACAATTCATCCTGTCAGGACAGGAGGATGGATTAGATGATCACATGAAATCCCTGCCAGCCGTATGACTATGTAGAAGAACAGAATATACACCCACTGTAATTTATAGCCTGTTTCAGCTTTACTGCTTCTCTTCATATTTTTTTCTTGTCACCCTTACTGTTCTGCAATAAAATAACTGATGGAAAAAGGGGTTCTTTGCTGAATTACTTCTATGCTTTGTATTAAGGAAACATTGAGACCATAGCAACTCCAAGAATACTGGACTCTTTAGGAGCCAGGCAAAACTAAATAAGCAGGGCCTCCTTCATGCTATCAGTAATTGCTTTACACTTATAAGGGCTCTAGGCTTGTCCCATAAACAGGGTAGAAAATACCTTCAAATATTTGTGCCAACATGCAAGATGGTGACAAGGAGGGAAAGACATGGGTAACAGAAACATGAATTGCTCAGTACTGAGAAAAGGAGTCGTCTGCAACTTCCTCGATGCATCTGGAGTAAGCTGGGCAAGCTGCAGTGTGTCTGGTTGTCCAGAACAGCAATGTAACTGGAAGGAGCCATAACTTTCTTTCAGCCCACATATCCAATGTACTTCCTATAAAAACCACAGCACTGTGAGGGAGGGAGGAAGAGAATTGAGAGAGGGAACTGCAGGCATCACACTGTGGTTTCACCCCAGAGCAGAGCTGGGCTGTAGCTTGGATGTGCCTCCAGTCACAGGAGGGCACACTTCTAATTGAGCTGGACTCAAAGTCTAAGCTCTTTCTGAGCACAATTTCTAGACAGAATCACTAGTTCCAGCTGATGGCCATTAAGTGTCTTAGAGTTCAGATGTATGATGCACCTACCTTAATTCAAAGTGTTAGCTGGGCTGTTATAATTTTGACCACAGCAAATGTCAGTGAAAGTTTTCTGTTCAACAACTCAAAATCTCAGAAATTGTAGAAAGGACCTGTTGAGAATCAGTTTAAAGGTGGTAACTTTTCGAGTTTTGAGACTTTCTTTATCAGAACCCACCAGGCATCATTCTTACATCACTCAATTTCTGCACAGATTAGTGTGTCTGGAAATCAATTGGAAATAACTTATAAATTACAGGTCATAAATATTACCTCAGCCATTTCATCTTGTTTGGGAGCAGCCGAAGTTCCCAGCTCAGATGAGCTCAGATCCCACACGCAATAGGATTTTGTTCTCTTTACCTTGTTTGAGAGTCAGTTGATGCAGAAGCAGGATTTCCACCTAATTATTCTAGAATTAGAAATGCAGCACTGCTCCTCAGCTTTCTGGAAGTTCTTCTTAAAGATCTCCTCCAGCTCTGGTTCTTCAGGACACCAAAGTGTACTTGACAAGAAGTAGTACACTGGATGGCTGCTGCCTGCCAAGTTGCAACATTTTGAAGAAGAGTCACATCTATTCATGTATCTGCCTGATCTGGTAAAGATAGCATGGAAAAAGGAAAAAAAAAATTAAGCCCCCTATAATAACAACTATAAAACCCCTTGTTCTAGTACTGATTTTTTAGTCATTTGATCAGCCAACCCTATCTGCTCATTCCAGTTTCAAAGAGACAAAATAAACTGGATTGTCTCTTTCTTTGAAAAACTGATTCATTTTCTTCAGCTAGTTCTTACTTAGAAATGGCAGATATTAGTTGTATACATAAAACTTGGAACAGCAGGCCTGCTCCTAGGGTGAATGCAGTTACATGTACAAAAGGTTTTTTTTCTAAATACTTTTTCTCTACTCTTTCAGGCTTTGCTGACTCTTTTGTTATTTCTATTAACCCAGCCCCACTAGAAGAAGAGGATATGAATTTTCCTGCTACATTTTGCTATATATGCGTGTATGGGTATGTGCATATGTGAGAAGCTTCACCATGGTCTCAGCTGGGAGAAGATGGCTAATGGTTTGCCAGAAGTGAGGGTGACTCCAAAGTTTAGCCTTAGCAAACTGTAGTGATTGACAGGTCAGTGTATAACTTGAATCCAGCCTTATTCTGGAAAGTACAAATCCATGATGCCACCTGAAAACAGGGATGCTGGGATCTAAAGGAACCTGGAGGCCTTTGTGTCTCTCCATCCTCTCCAGACACAGTCCAGATGTCTCAGACACACTCCAGATGCCCCAACCAGACTGGATGTTAAATTTTCAGACTGCTCAGTTTCAGCAAGGTGAAAGGTTTTGTCCCATGTGACAAAACAGTGAGTGATTCTATGCAATTAAAGAACAGGTTCTTTTTTCTGAACCTGAAATTAGTGTAATTTCCCTTATATAAAATAAGTAAATAACGTAACTACACACAGAAGAAAAAGCATCTGTGTATCATGTATGCTTGCATAACACTTATGTGGCTATTTACCTACATCTAGGCATGTTGTGAATATGTAAATGAAGCTAGGCCAATTTCATTACTGACACAAGCAGTGAAATGACTACCCATTCCTCTCAACAATGTGATTTATATCAACAACGTGAATGATTTGTGGATTTGCATACAGCTAATAAGTTATAGCCCTGTGACCTCACAGAGCTTGTAGATTTAGGAATATTTTTGTAAAAGTTCCTCTGACAATCTCTATTTGTCTCAGCTATTGAACCTTACTCATATACATTTCAGATTTAAAATACTATGCTTCCATAATTTAAAATAAATATTAGGAATCCTAAGACAATATGTGTGTTCAAATCTCAAGCTGCATCTCAAAATTTCAAAATATTTTGATATAATATTCGCTTATACCGTTCTTTTTTTCAGCGAATTAAAAACTGATAAATTGGAATTCCCAGAAGGTCCTCTAGAGGAACAAGTTCTGTCTGAAAAGAGATGAGAGTGACTGACTATCATAATTTCAAGCCAGTATATGAGGCCAATTCAAAACAAGAATGTTTAAGTTGCAGAATCCCACCTTTAGTAGGAAAGTTACTACTCATTAGGCATTAGCAACATTCACAGTCTACCCACAACAGCAAAATGCTGCAAATTTTAAAGCAAACTATTAGAAAGGTTACCAAAACAAAGGTTATATACTAAACTCGGAAAAGTAAGATTATAAAGAAATGCTATGGTTTTCCTTATCTAAAAGAAGCACTCATACAACTGAAAATGCAAGTTGTTTTTTAAATTGTTCTCTCTCAGATCTCTTCAGAGAAAAGGACATGGCAAGGCTATTCTGCCACATGGTGCTTTGTGATTAGAAGCTGGTGTCTGGACTGCTGGAGTGGCAGGCCTGACCAGGAGAAATGGGAATCTCTGCTGAGGCGGGTGGCAATGGCTCTTTGTACAGCACTGCTTCTGCCTGAGACACTCACTGTGGGGATTGCAGGATTAAATTGCTTGGGAGGCTGCTCTTAGTTAAAATGTCTCTAACACCCTGGAGGGCTGAAAAAATGCTCCTGAGGAGACTTGTGCCTGGAATGACAGAGATAGAGAGAAGACAAAATGCTAAAACATCCTCAGAAGCCATGTCAATATCTGATCTGAAAAGTAGTCTTTACTGGTGCATTTAGGAACACGAGGAGAAATTCTGTGCTGCACGTGACGGTGCAGAGCTCCCAGCACAGGGCAGAGCTCCCAGCACAGGGCAGAGGCTTTTGCCTCCGCTGGAGTCCCAGGCAGCTGACAAACGGAGCTCTCACGCACTACCTGAGGCTGTGGGAGGGTCTTGACCTGCTCCCCTTCTAGTAAAGGCTACATTACGAAGAAGCATCCTTTAATGGCCACTTTCCTTTCCCCCCTGCCTCCCTGAGGCCTCCAGTGGGTTGTCTTACCCCTGCTGCCCAGGATATCAAGAAAAATCACCCCTTGTGCCACTGTAGTGGCCATGGCCGTCTGAGGCTATCTGAGCTAGAGTTCACCCACCCTGCACAGGACAGAAAAGGACCTAGCTCAGTACTTCTACCCAGTAGAAAAATGTGCTGTAGAGCACCCAGAGCCAAAGATTTGGGGCAACCAAGTAGTTTTGCTTAATTCTGCGAGCACCCTATGCTGTCGAAGGCTGAGGAGCTCCCTCCTCACACGTGCACAGCTGCCATTAGGGCCCCTCCTGCAGCAGCAGCACCAGTGGAGAGAAGAGGCCACCTGTCCCAGCAGGTCAGTGAGGATGCCTGTGTCCTCTTCAGTGTCAGCTTCTGGGGTTGGTTCTTCCCTGCTCTGCAAATTTTCTGGACTTGACAGAAGAGTCCTCCCACAGCAACCTTTTTGCTCAGTCTCTGGCTTGTTTTGTGAGTTACAATCTCTCTCCAGCTCCTTCTACTCAGCTCTTGGCACATTGTTCCCACACTAAAATCAGACCCTTCCCCACTCCATTCCAGAACCACACCCAACGCTTCTCTCCCATTCTTGCATAGCTCTCCCAAGTCTTCAGCTTTATTCCTCCTACAAATCTCTTTTTAATGTCTTGCTTTGTCATTCCTCTTCCTCTGGCCTATGAAGAGAGACTTTTTTTTTTTTTTTTGCCAGTTCTCTGCAAAAGCCTTGATAAATTTGTTTTTGCATTCAGATTTCCTGCTTACCATTCCCAGGTGCTTCCATTAGAATAGACAACAGCTGAATAACTAACAGTATTGCTGGTCCAAGAGAAATATAATAGAGTACAGTTCAAGGTGGATTTGCAGTGCACATTTTTCACCACAACTTCAGAAAATTGAGCAGAATATAAAATTTGTTGAGACATCAAACCTGGGGATGTAAGCAGTACCCCTGAGTCATGAAAACTACAGTATTTAGTGGCACAATAGACCCAAGCTGTCTCAAGGTGACTATTCAGCTGAAAATACTGGCCTGTGACCAAGGTTCAGCTATTACAATTAATTGTTAGGAGTACTGCCAACTCTTCTGCCACTTAGCAAAGGAGTTTGAACACTAGTATGAGTATTACTGAATTCTGTGTGGCGATGAAGTTGTTTTAATCTGAGGCTGTTGGAGTTGGTTTTAGTCCTTACCCAAGATTCATCATCTGCCACTAACCACTATTTAAATGTTTTAGCATCATTCTTTGTGCTTTTGTGGAAAGAGGTTTCTTTGTCAGGCATCCTTGAGAGCTGACTGTTGTGAGCTCATATGCTGCCTACAAGGAGGGAAACATATATATATATATACTTATGCCACAGAGATATTAGGTAAGCTCAAAAGCTATTGTAAACTGACAGAACATTTACATATGCACAATAAATATTATTCACATGGAGATGTTTGTTATAGGTGTGCATATGCATGTGTGTGTACACATAAAATGATCAACCTAATATAAAAACTAAGCCTGCTCAATTATGGTCTCAACTGATCTGAAGTCTGGACTGGTAGTAAAGATCACTTTACCTACATATTTTTTCTTCTTTTGAATTTTTGGGAAGCTCCTCATGGTACACAAGCCTACACAGGGTTATGTGAGCACCAGAACACTGTTCATTTATGGACCACCATTGTTTTTTGGGATGGGAGTTGTTTCTTGCTCGGTTTTTCCCTCGGTGACAGTGTCAAAGTCCATGAGGAGATGCTTATTGCCATGGCATTACAAATCTCAGTGATATTTATGAATGAACTTGTACACCTAGGAATGTTTGGCTACTTCTCAAACAACTTCTGCTTCCCATAAGTTTTATCTGGGTAGGTACAAGCCAAGAAAATGCCCCTGCTCCTTACCTTAGTGTAGGAGCTGTGATTATCCTCTGCGCAAGGTGGCAGCAAAAGAAAGCTCTTCAAACTCCTTCCTCTCTCCCCTGCACACCTCCTCTTGAGGAGAGTAACTCCTTTGACTTTAATTGTGTTTTAAAAACCACCTGTTGCTAGTGGTTAATAGATATCTGAACAATACATGGAGTTACTGATACCTTTTACTTTGTGAACACTGTCACACTTCCCTCTCCATTTCTTTACCAATATTCCCCTGGGGAAAAGCTAGAAAACTGCATGCCAAGAAAGGAAAACTATGAAACAAATCCCCCTTATATAATTGATTTTCCCTTTGTGGTTTTATTTTTAAAACAGGGTATTTTTCCAATGAAAACACAACGACTTTGGGAGAAAGGATCAAGTCCAAGACTGAAATGAAATAAAATGAAATGAAATGTTAAGCTCAATGCTTAATTAAGACATCATCACATGAGCTGACAAAGTGTGATGGATGTACCAGTGGTACACCGTGTTTCAGCATATTAATTTTTTTTCTATAGGAATAAGTAGTCTGGAGAAGCTGACTATTGAAGTCCCAGTTAGCAGTTATCTAGATGAAATAAAAGTGTGGAGTCCACCCTGCTAGTTTTCCTGACCCTAATCAGCATTTGCTGTTTGCATATTTTTAGAGGCTCTTTTTATTTGCTTGTTGTTTTGGGGAACAGATTTATTTTATTTTCCTGGAGCCGAAAGTGTGTTGAATGGAATGTTTTACTGCAAATATTAGAGTCGATGAAGCTACTTTAAGGTTCATTAAGCCTCAAAATACTCCTAACACATCTTCCCCATATGGAAGAAAACCTTGGGTGAATATTTAATAACCTTCATAGATTTGACTCTGTTAAAGTAGTAATAGCAGTAAGATTGTGCTTATTTTGAAAAAGCAGGGATTACTCACCTTGAAAGTACAATATAGTAAACATGTTCTTTATTCAGAGGCATGGTAAAAGAATAGCCAGTCAACTTTGGATATGAACATTCTCTACAACCTTAAAGCTTGTTTTGATGACCGCAACCTTATTCCAAAACCACCGTGTTTAATAAAAATTACTCTCAGAACCTGAAGAATATTTTATTATGGAATACAAAAATACTATCTATGAAAAAACAATAAGTTAGTTTATTTACAATACTTTACACTATCCTGCTCTGGGGCTTCCTTTGCACTGGACTTACTTTCATTATTTTACACACCTTTATAATTTTGCACAAAGCATTTCCAAAAGCATGTCATCCATGTTCACTGCTCCAATGATGGGCCTGAAGAATAATTCAGCAACCACATTAGCATTTATAGATCTTAACAAGGAGAGAACAACATTCAGCTTGGCAAATCTGGCTTCATCACCTCTGTGAATGAGTCTGACATGTTCGTTTAGAGCTTGTTGTGCTTCCCTCTGCAATCCTTCAATGTACTGTGTACACTGCAGTCCAGGTAGATCTGAAAAGAAAAATAAATTCTTTTGTTTACATATTTTTTGCTTATAAAACAACATTATTCTTACAGAACAACTCCTAACAGCTCACAGATTGTAATTATCACTCCAGGAAAGAAGCAAATTAAATTGCTAGAGGACTTCTTGTATGCAAAGTCAATAGGCCAAATTTTATTGGGCAGGTCAAATTCTTATCATATTGGTGTTCTGGATATTTAATACTCTTCTTCACAAACCTGAAATATGTTGTTTGTCAACATTCACTTAAGTGTTAAACAAATTAGTTGATAAAAACTTTGATTGAAGAATGCTGTCCAAAATACCATTACAGCGGAGAATACAACAAAAATAACTTTTTCAGTTTTTCACTTCTACAAAAATGCTTTGTTTACATTTAAGGCTTCTTTTGACAACTGTTTCTACTCCAGTTTACAAGTGTCAAGAAGTACTGACTCCAACATATGACAGGAAGTTTCCCAATTCACCATAATAAGGATATTGAAAGATGGAAGTTGCAAAATTAAGGCTATGTGTGACCACAGAATCATTTTGGATGGAAAAGACCTCCAAGATCAGCGAGTCCAACCATTAACCCAACACTGCCAGGTCCATCACTAAACCATGTTCCTGAGCAACATATCTACACATTTTTGAACACTTTCAGGGATGGTGATTCAACCACTTCCCTGGGCAGCCTGTTCCAACGCTTGACCACCCTTTCAGAGAAGAAATTTTTCCTACCAGAACAATGCCTCTATCTTTTTGCATTAGACCAGCTTCCAAATTTTATTTTTGCAATATAAGCTTCACCACTGTAACTTTTTCTCTCTTATCTGTATAGAAAGCAAAGCTACACAAGCAGGATGATAAATGTAAAGTACCACTATAGGAACCTAACCATCAATAAGTGACAGTTTGGCAGTGGGAGCGTCGGAAGAGCCCCGTCCCACTTTCACAGGGTAGTGCCATACTTGGGAAGTGCCATATCCAGCCTGCCGGCTGCCTTTCAGGGGAGTCACCGACGTGATAGTATGTCCCTTGGTAGAGCTGCATCTATGGGAGTCTCCACAAAGAGAGATGGCAAAAAAAAAGCCCCAACCCAATCATAAGTGCTATACCAAAAGTCAAAACATCACTTTGTTGCTGGAAGCCCTGAGCCTTCCCTTTGCTCTCCGGGGCGCTCAGACCTCCGGGCACGGCACGGGCAGACCCGCTACCCTCGGCGGTGGAGTAGAGCTCCTGCCGCTCCCGCTGAGGGAAACGAGCGAGGAGCCGCTGCTGACTCCCAGCTTTCCCTAACCGACTGCCAGGGGCCTGGCATTCCCTTTGTTCGTGGAAAGCATCTGTGGAAAGCGACAGACCTCAGGATCCCAGACCGAGCCGCACTCGCACTCCTTTCCTGCCTGCGGCCGGGGTCTTTAGGAAGGGGCAGAGGGTGAAACCTTGCTCCGCGTCCCTCTCCTCCAGCACCTTTTTCACCCTGAGGAAAGCCCCGGGCCTGCCCCGCTTCCCTGGGGATACAGGCGGGCTCTCCGCGCCCTCCCCGCTGCCCCGTGGCAGAGCGACCCCGCTGCCCCGCCCGGCCACTCACCCGGGTTGAAGAGCACCGTCCCCTTGAGGTAAGCGTACTCTTTGGTGCTGATGTCCAGGCTCCAGCACTTGGCCAGGAAGCCCTTGATAGCCTGGATCTCGCCGGCCGAGGGCAGGTGCGGGCCGTGGTGCGGCCGGCCCGGTGCCGGTGCCCGCGGCGGGGGCTGCTCGCCCTGCTGCCGGGCGGTGAGGATGCGCTGCAGCATGCTGGGCTCCGCGCTCTCCACCGTCTCCAGGTGCACCCGGTCCTGCGCCAGCCCCAGCAGCAGCAGGGGCGCCCAGCAGCTGCGGACCAGCAGCAGCTGCTCCTCCAGCGGCAGCTCCTGGAAGCAGGGCACGTTCTGGACGAAGCGCAGCGTCTTCACGAGCACGGCCGAGGCCGCCTTGCAAGCCACCTGCGGGCTCCGCAGGGCCACCCGCCGCCGCGACCCGCACGGGCAGCCCCGGGGCGCCGGCCCGGCCGGCGGCACCGCCCGCTCCTCGCTGCGGAGGATGCTGTAGAGGATGCTGCTGTGCCGCCGGCCCTCCGCGCAGCAGCGGCAGCAGCGCTCCACGCACGCCATGGCACCCGCGGGTCCGGCGCCCAGGGGCCGGGCTGAGCCGCCTGGGAGGCTCGGCGGGGCGGTCCCTGCCTCCTGGTCCCCCGGCAGACGCGCACTGCTCGCCCTCTGCCCGGCTCTTTAACTTATTTATAGCCGGAGGGGGTGTGTGCGTGTGTGTGTCTGTGCGTGTGTGCAGCCGCAGGCGCTGTACCGGCGGTTCAAAGGGGCAGACACTCTTTACTGGCTGGAAAACAGGCTGGGGGAGGAGGGTCGATAAAAAAACCCAAACCCTCCTCCTTCCCTGAGACAGCGATACCCGGGGGGAGCCGGCGAGGCGGCCGCCGCTGCCCGCAGGCTGCGTCGTGATGAGCGGCAAATTGCACCCTCCCTGCCCAGCGCGGGGCCCCGAGATGCCCCTTCCCGCCCCTCTTTCCCCGTCCCAGCCCGGCTGATGTTATGCCGGGATGCTTCGGGCAGGGCAGGGCTCGGCAGCTCCCGCCGCTCTCTCGTTCTGCCACCGTGGGGAGCAACTCCCGCCCCTGCGACCCCCGCGGGACCCCAGCGAGAAATGACAACCCGCCCGGATGCCTTCACAAGTACCCGAGAGGTCTGGGGGAGGAGAGAGAAAGGTGTATTGGTGAGGAAAGGAGCGCTGAATTGGTCCAAATAATTAAATTCTCGCCAGAGGGGAAAAAGGTGACACTACTAATGACATCGAGGACTTTTGTGTATGCGTGCCCTAAGCAGTGATGCCTCGTCTGCCAAACGAACTCGTCAGTGCTGTCATGCGGGGAGGGAGATTCGGACATGTCCCTGCCCAAATGAGTGCTCTCTGAGGGGTGCAAACAAGGCTCTGTCAGGGTGCCCTGAGTCTGGTGCCGCTGCAGCACCCACTGGGATCCCCCATGGACCACTCATTAATAATTCCCTTGCTCTGCCTTTCAACACATGGCCCATCTTTCTGATGTCATGTTATTCCTCCGTTTTCATTTTCCCTTCAGGCTCTGCTTCTCCATGAATCTTTCCTCTTACATACTTGTTTTTCTGTGACCCATCTCCTCCAAGTGGCATATGGATTCCAAAGCAAGGAAGCAATCCTTCCAGGCCTGATGTTTCCATAGGAGGGAGAGGGAAATAGTGATTGTCCGAATGAGGACTCCTGAATGAAAAATAAGCACCTTCTCAGCTGGGCTAAGTAAAAGTGGGTGCAGCAGAGCGGAGTAAATAAACACTGCAGAAAGTAAAGTTACTTCTGTCTTCTGCATGTGGGCTAAAACAGAAACATTTTCTGGTTCATGTGATCTGGAAGAACCTTGACAGAGAGTTAGAGAAAGTAGCTGGTTTTACAGAAAATTCTATATCTGCTCCACCAGTATCTGCTACCAAGAGATGACCAAATCACCCTTGGAAAGCTGCATTTTCTTTCCATAAAGGTATTAATATTTTTTTTAAGCAAATACCATTGAGTGCTTTGGATTTTGTAGAAACAAAATAATTTTGGCTTGGATCTTGGCAATTTCTTTTTCCTGTGAAGTCAGTCCTACCCAGCAACTTACTCAGGTATATAGTCTTTTCCCTCTAAGTGTTTCTTCACAGTTGGACTCAGAGGGGATATTCTTTACAAATGGCTTTGACAAGTGGCTTATGCTTTTTGTAAGGCACTTTTCTATAAAGTTATATAAAACACTGATGGGCTACCTGCCTCAAGTAAACCTTGTTTCCAAATGCAAGGTGTCCAAAATCTGGATTATCATGCTTTTGGTTTTACCTATGAAACGCATTTTCTTTTCCACAGACCCAAATATGATAAAGCCCTTTATTGGCTTTGCAGTAGAAGAGAACTGCTACAGTGCATCAGTTAAGTGATGTCTAAAGTTTGCTAACAGGTCAGTGGTTTCACCAAACATCCTTTAAGAAAGAAAAAATATGCTAGATTTACAAAATAAATGTACTAATACTAAATATTACCAAATTCTTTATTTGGATACTATCACTGGTAACGGGAAAATAGTCATTTTTTTGTCTAGAATATTTCTTTGCCATTCTAGGTTGTTTACTGTTATAGTCACCAATGTTTCCTCAGTGTTAGGATTTTAGATGGTTTCTTTCAGCCTTTTTAGTCTTTTTCCTTCCTAGTTTTTTTGGGGAGAGATTGTTCACTAACTTCAGAGGTAAATCTTACCAATTTTTGAAAAAGAGCATCTCTTAGCTTTTAGTTGTCTTCAGTAGCATTTCTCCTGTGAGGTACAGATTAGTAGTCTGACTGTGGAATCTAGATGTGCTTTTTATGAGTTTGTAACTTGGAAAATATCTATGGGAAAGCAGGGTAACGCTGAGACTGGAATCATTGCCTCTGCAGATTTGACCTTGGACTCCAACTGTGGGAATGTTCTGCTTATTATGGGAGGATGCTGCTTACACAGGGCTATACAAAAAAGAAATATTTAACTTTTATACCAAGTCTACAATAGATTTTTTTTCCCTGATGTAGTAATATTGGTTGCAGGTGTTTAGTTTGTCAAGGTATTTCTGTTTTAAACAAGTCTCAAATGTAGATGCAATTCTGTTATATAATGATTTTGCTGACTTTTCATTTTCTAAACAAACTTATACAAAACGTCTTTGTCTTTGATAATTATAACAAAATGTGTATCCCACACTGGAACTGAAACTTGATTTACTATTCAGTGCCAGAAATCACATTGCTGTAGTTATAAGTGTATTTCCTTCTCTGAAAAGTGCATGTAAACACTCATTTCTCTCATTCTGATTCTTGATGTGTTCTGATGTACACGGCAGTTTATTATATTCAGGGTAGATCATCTCTTTCCCAGCTAAAACATTAAGAATATCCTATAAATATTTATTTATATTTTTCAATGCGGTATTTAGCAATTTGTACAGTCTTTATTTAAAAATCTGAGTTCTGCCTGTCCATAGCATTCAATTAAGAGTCAAATTAAAGTCAACAAAGCATTCCATTCACAACCAAAAACAAAATGCATCACAGACATCTAACTGATGGAAAATGCATGAAAACCTTTTTAGCATAAAGTGGAAATGCCTAGTTTCTGCTGGAAGACCTGACGTTGCATGGGTATTACCAAGCTCCTTGTGGTGCAGTCATGAATAGGTTTACAAGCTTCCAGACAAAGGATTACTTGTTTGTATTGTTTGGGGCTTTTTTTGATTGTTTTTGTTTTGGGTTGGTTTTGTGAGAGTGCGTGTGTGGTTACAGGGTTTTTTTAACTCAGACAAAGCCTTGGATATGAAGGTGATACAGTGCAGGCTTGGCAGCCTCACTCTCTCATGTTGCTGCTCAGTGTCTCTGTATCACTCATCTGGTAGCACATTTGGTTCTTGGCCAGAGGGCAAGACTTCAGTTTCAGAACAAGACCAAACAAGCATTTGTTTTTATGCCGTCAGTGCTTCAGTGCACTGTTAGCTTGAGAAAAGCCTTTTTTCCAGTGTAGAGTTTGATCCTGATGTCCTATAAATACACACTATTCCTTTTAGTATAAGTGCTGAAAAAATTTGATTTTAAGATCAGATGTAAAGTAGATTCAATTTGGTGATTGGCACAAGAGAAGTTAACTTTTCTCTACAGAAAAACAAAGTTTAATGTGGAATATTGTTATAAGGATATGATAAGCAATATGCCTTTTGTAAAATTAAATACTTTATTAAAACAAGGGTTTGGAATTGAAGTATATTGCTTCTTTTCATTCTTTTCTCATCTATCAATTTGTTAGATTGACCACCATTCACATTTCCCCTATTTTTTCTGGAGTGTTTTTTGAAATAATTGGGGATTAAGGGAAAAGCAGTTCTGCCTACGTGCTGTACCACATACCCCGATGGCTCTATTGCCCCCTTCCTGGATGGGCAATGGATTCCTTAGGAGGAGCATACTGAGAGCCTGAGCCAAAGATAGCTGAGGTGGAGCCAGCTGAGAGATGCTGACCAGAATTTCCAGAGCTTTTTCAGCTTCCCTAAGGCTGTGATTTGACAGTGTTTCTGTGTCCCACCACCAGCTCACCTAACAGTGTGTGCTTGTTCTGGAGCAGGATGGGCATATGGTGACATTTTTATGGAATTAACCAGAGTATATAAAAAAGAGTTTATCCCAGGTTTAGATCTTCCTGCCAGCGGCTTGAAAGCAGATGATGTCTAATCTGGTATAAACTGTAATGGTGCAAAATCAGCCTTTTAACATGTTTTAGACAAACCAGAACATGCAAAAGGGAATATGTTGTTGCTGTTGTTGTCAGATCAGTTCTTTGTAAAATGTGGCCATGGCAATTTGGACACAGAAACAGTAATCCTGAATTTCAATTCACTGTTATTGGACCACACACTTCACTGTCATACTTCCTGGCAGATAGCAAATTTGAGGAGGCCTCACATACCCCAGGCCTTTCTTTCTTGTACTCAGATGTTAATTTACCTTAGCTAATGCTAAGTTAATTTGTTAGAGTTAACTAGGTTTTCAGGTAGGCAAAAATATAGAAAGAAGCAACCTTGTAAACTTTTTACAGTGAAAGGCACTCGGTTATTTCCCATTAAAAAAAGATCTGATCTTTGGGGTCTGTAAAGAGCTGTGGGCCGCAGCAAACCCAAACTGTACATTTAGATATGCTTTTGGGGTTTCAGTGTTTAGCTATAAGTAATAACTTATATTTTGGTCCAAAGTGGGTTCATGGGGCTCCCAAACACCCACCAGTGTGGAATGCTTAAGGGTGCAGTCCTATAACCCCTCCTGAGCCAATCTAGCAGCTCACTGGAGCTGGGAGAGGTGACTCCCACAGAAGTGTTGCTGCTACTGCTTTCCTTGCCCCAGCTCTGACACACACCTTATTCTTTGCTGAGCCAAATCTTCTTCCTAACATGGCAGCATTTCTGTAACAGCCATTACAAGAAAAGTAGCAGAGAAATGAGATATCTTGAAATCTGCTCTCCATCCTTTATTTTACCCAGTGATACTTTTGAAGTTTCACGATACAGCACAATTATGCCTGGTGAGTCAGCAAAAAGCTAGCACAGCAAGAAAAAAAAGGTGTCATTTTCTGCTAATTGAACTGAACTGGATTCAGCTGGGCCTAAAATGGGTGCCAGAGCAGCTGGAAAGGTGTGGCCTTACCACCCTTCCAGGAGAACGGGGAAAGATCAGGAAATACTGCTGCAAACCAGTATTCCACTCAGACTCCAAGTGGAACTGCTCCGTCAGGAATGTAAAACCCTAAATCTTGAGAGTAGAAAATAATAGGTGTTAGGAGAGAGCTTGTAGCAAGCTTTGGTTTTAAATACCATGTAAAATTGATCCCTACTCTTGCTAATGATATTTGAATAAGGGAATTGTGTTACAAAATATTATTGTAGAAATAGCTTTTAGTTACTTACCTTGAAGAGTACATTGCTGATACAGAATAACAGATGGGTAGCAGGCAAAAAGCTCAATTAAGTGAGATACTGTTCAAGGTTGTGTCTTAAAGAATAAAACACATTCTAGCTCTACAGTGGCAGGAGGATACTATGTATCCATTGCACCAATTTTTCAGTTTAAGGTTCTGTGTGTTACTGCACCTAATTGTCTGAGACTAGTGAGTTCACAAATACACTTTCATTTGTGACTAGTATCATAGGATATTCTTCTAATAAAATTTTACATTCAAATAGGCTTACAATTTGGCATGTGCTTTATCTGAATATCAATGTGCAGGTTTTTTTAATCCATACATCTTTCCATAGGTTTTAATTTAGACATATTTCATCCAAGTTGAATATTTAAAAATACTGTCCTCTGGTGAATCAGTGATATAATTTCTCATTAGATCAAGTTTGTGTTGTAGTATTAAAACTGTCTTTCTTTTTTACAATGCTTCAAACATGAGTTTGAAAGGTACATATTTAATTTAAAGCTTCGCCTATAATCTGTACTGCAAATACTTATGATTTTCAAATAACTTCAGCAGTTCTTTGCATTCTTTGCTTCAATCACCATTCACCAGGTTTCTAAATTTTCTATCCATTCTGTAGCTAACAGGGAAATCATTTGGCATTCTGTTCTGCTGGCCAACAAGACAGACTGCATCTTCAGTTTTGTCAAAATAATCAGGTTGGCTTACCCTCTTTAAAGAAAGGATTTTTCTAACCGAGATCTTTTCAACACAAGCGGATTAGGGAGTGATCCAGCAGTTCTGTCGGTACATTCAGTGTACTTGCAGTCACTGATAGCCCAAAGTACAGTGGGAAGTGCTAACATCTTAATCTGTCCGAGCTGCAGCCAGTCTGCATCCTTGGCTGGCCTGTGACTCAGACTTTGAGGCTGAGGGGGATCATCAACTCCCCTTTCTGACTTCCTGGGGCCACTGTTAAACACGGAGCTGTTCCTGACTGAAGTACAACTTCTGCTCAGCTCTGTGCCTCGGCAGGAATCCATTCATCTCAATTTGCAAACTCAGTCCAAGACATTAAAGCCCACCAGTCCACTGGCTGTTTATCCAGGTTTTTGCCACTTTACCATATAAAATTAGCACTGTGTTACTATTTTTCAGATTCAGTTTATAACCTCTAGGCTCCTGATACACATTTCCCTTTTAATTTAAAAGCACAGGAATAATCCCTGTCAATACTCATCCTTTTTTTTAATGAGTAAAACATATTTTATCTTATAAACAGCTTTCAAGCTAAAACTTTGAAGGTCTTTTTTCTCTTTAGACCTGTTTTTGTTTTTATTATATCCTTTGTGCCCATTGCAACACTTTTGCCAGTTTCTAAAAGCCTTTGAAGTGTGGACATCAGAACTTCAGAGAGGGTTCCACTTGTGCTGTTCTCACCAGTGCCAGAGAGAGAGAGACAGAGAGAGACATAGTAACTCCCCAACTCACATTCATTATTCTAAGCTCCTAAGAGCCTAAATTAAAGAATCATTAGTCTTTTGGGGTCATAATTGCATATTGCACTGGGAACTCATGTTAGACTGCTTCTCTTCTGTGACATCCTGCATAGTTTTCTGATCTTTCAACAACAGAACTGTTTATTAGCAGAGGTAGGATGTCTTTCTTTTTTTCAGTTCTGCATTTGGCTGCATTATAATCTGTTACATGTGAACAGGTCCAGCAATCCAAGGGGAGAGCTTTTCTGGCCTTCAACTGCTTCTCCTCATACCCATTGATCCTCATCTTCATCCATGAATGCTGACATATCCGTTGAGTTAGAGATGGAAATATTTCCCTCAGTAAGTGTGTTTTGTCCATTGTAATTTTTAAATTTCTTAAGTCACTTTTTGCTATTGCATAGTGATGATGTTTTAAGTGGTATGTCATGTCACTCAGAAAAATGCCCTACCAGAATTCTAAAGAATGTTGTATCTGAGTAGTTACTTTTTGCTGGACCTAGACAGAGTCGAATATTATACTGCACTACTATAAAAATGTATTTAGGCTCCTCACAACTGAAAAATTTCATGTAACGTGTTATGTTAGAAAGATGCACACAGTATTTTATGATTAAAAAAAGATGAGAAAAAATCATGAGTTTGAATGTTTTGGTGCTTCTCATATCTAAAGGCTTGAGTAGTGAGAGTTGCATTTTTTATGGGCCACTTCTTGAAATATTCTGAAACCTTTAAATACTGGGGTAGTAACACTGTAGCATATATGCCATAAATAGCATAATGTCACTGAAAAACTATATAGCATAAATGTCACTGAAAAACTCAGACAAATCAAGGATCATATGCTATCTTAGAGTTTATTGTTCAATAAGGATGTAACAGGTAATCAATTTAATAATGTTTAGGTTGTTCTGCCTTGAATACTAATCAGGTAATAAAGGAAGTACATTGGATGGTGATAGAGTAGCCATAAGATATGACATAGAAAATAAGCATGTAGAGGAAAACTTTAGCTTAGAAAACTGGAAGAAGAAATTTTGAAGTGATGAGAAATAAAGAAAGGAAAAGGAAAAGACTGAAAATACAAAAAGGCCTGCAGGGGATGGAGACCTTTTAAGAACAGACAGAATTAAGATAGTTGGTCCCACAGAAATAGGACAGATTGATAAATGCTTTTCCCTTTATCATCATGCAAACCATACTTCACATAGATCTCTCTTTTTAGTGAAATTTTACCAGAATGTGATTATTTTGCTATTTCACTACTTCCTCTCTCCTATTAAAGCATGTCTTTCTAGGTTTTGTCTCTGAAAATTTGGGTTCCTTAGAAGAGACAGATTGAGAATTCCTTCTTTCACACTTTTGTCATGTATTTTGCGTACTTGTATGCACCATGCAGAGGGTCCACCTCAGAAGGAGGAAAAAATCCCACAATGTCATCATTGAAACTTCTTTATCTCTTTCTTATGTCCAGAAACATATTCAGTTTGAATCTCCCACTTTTTTCATAGTCAAGTTTTCTCTGTACACCTGTAGCACAGTAAATCACATCATTACCTTGTCCTTCTAATCTCAGAACTGCAGTAGTTCTCAGAATCAAAGCTGTTGCTGACTGTAGATGTTAATATTTAAAATGTTCACCAATTACATGAGGTTTAGTTTTAGTAAAACTGTTATGTTTGCTTTTGATTTAAAGTATGACTTTTTACTTTTTATTAACTATGTTCTATCCTTACAATATAAGTTCCAACATAAAGCATAGAAAACTTAATCTGATATTTTGAAGTTTCTTTTTACTTCTAAAGCAAAGTTGTGTTCTTTCCTTTACCAAACTTGGCAGGGGTTAGTGCTTTACACACACAAATCCCAGAAGTTCCCTGGAGACGTTTTTCTCCCATCAGCTTCCTTCACCTCCACCTCCAAAAACTTTGGCAGTTCAGGTCTTTTAAAAGTTTCAGTCAGAGCCAGCCTGAATCTTTGGCACTCTTTCCTGGTAAGGAAGGAGGGCTTAACTTGGAAGCAGGTCAGACTACAAAAATGTGTAAAGGAGAGAGAGAAAAATTACCTTCTTGTCACAGAAATTGAGTGAGGTTTTTTCCAAGGTCTTGCTTACCAAAGGATATAAAGAGTCTGAGCCACTGCCACAGTAGATATTGAACCCCACCCTGACTCCAGGCACTCTTCTCTAATCACTGGAATTACACCGGTGTTAGGGCCTATGTAAAATTGTGGTGCCTTGGACTGCTCAAAGAAAGTCCTCTAAGGTTTTTTCCATCCCACAAAATTAAACAAGAGTAGTTTTATTAAGTCTAGGAGGAGTAGCAATGACACGATGGAAATGGCACTCACTGTCCAAGTCCTCTAGGCTGTCAGCTATACCACCTTCATTCTAATGGTTAAATTAAACCTGCAGTGGCTTCACATTTTCATTTTGATGAGTAGACATACTCTTAGTAACTTTGATTTGTTCCCAGTGATAACTACAACTCCCTGATATTATAAAGCAACACAAAAAGGAAATCCCATGGGTTCCCAGCATACAGAGCCTGTGCTGTTCTCTGAGACTGTAATTTGGATGACACACTACTAAAAGAAAATTAACAGTGTTTTCCCAAAACATTTAAAAGCTGAGGTGATGTTGCTGAACTACCATCATTTCATGTCTCTGTTGCTGACACAGCTTGTGTAGAAACAGTTTTAATAAAGTCATTACAGGGTCAATGGAAAATCTCTGTACATATCTGAAGTATTTTGAGTGATTTATATAAGTGCATGGATATTCATTATGATGATATTCTTTCATGTTTCCGTTGACAGGCAGAGCAATGTCACCGGTAATGTCCAAAATAAATTATATCGTCATAAAGCTGGACCTTAAGTGCAACAGAATTAAATTTAAGGTAACTGTTAAAGTCTGACAATTAAGGAAAGTTAAAGGACATAACATATTTCAAGTAGTAAATTGCCCTGCTCTGGGTAAGTGTTGTCATTCAGTAGGCTTTGTGACACAGAAACAGACATATCATCTGTAATCTGTGCTACAAGTGCAAGGAAGGGAATGTAGTGAGAGAGCCTATTCTAAATTCTGTCACCTTGGCTGGTTTATAGGTACTTTGTATCAATACACTGTTTTCAGTGCTGTGTGTCTCTGAGCACTTCAGTTTTCTGTATTAGGTGTTTGCTGTTGTCTGTAACCATCAAAAGATTCTTCAGTGAGGGTTCATCTATAAGTACTCATGATTATCCCCAGCAACTGTGCAACTGGCCCCAGTGAAAATAAGGAGCGCTCGTGGATTTCCTGATTCAGTCTGCTTTTCTATTGCCATTTATGTGGGAGGATGATAACTAAAGACTGAGATGCGTGCCATTGTGCTTAGGATCTCTGACTAGTAATAACAGTCTGTCAACAGTTTTACACAGGGATTATCACAATTGTCTGAAGAGGATCGAAACTAGCAAGGACAAGCAACAAAGATATGAAATTATTTGCCTCAGATTTATAATCAATAACAGAATTGTGAAGCAAATCTGCCAGTTTGTTTAAGCCAGCAATAAATTTTCCCCTGGGTTCAATGAGGCCAAGGTTCATCCCACATATTACGGATTTCCCAATTTATCCTCTCTTCCACACCAGGCCAAGTATACACCTTAATTTTAAAATACTGCAGGCCATGTTCAAAACAGTGTGTTCATTTTGCTGAACATACAAAACCAAACTGGAAACTTGGTTCTCTAATCAGCTGAAACTGAGATCGGCCAATTTCCTCACCAGTGAAGCACTGAGAAATGTCAGCAGTATTCACAAAGGTCTGAATCATACTGGCTATTAAATGTTCTGGGTCAAAGTGCCACTTTCAGAGAAATAGTGGAAACTAACATAAAAGGGAGTAGTCAGTATTGCTGGTACCAACACTGGGAACACTTACCTATTTGTCCATCACTGGTGATGTACCAGAGCCCTTTCCACCCAGTGAATATTACAGGGCAGAATCAATTCTGCAAAATTTCCCATGTCGCTTTCATTAATCTTGTTTCGTTGTGTGGTGGTTTTATGCAGGTGTTCATTCTCCAAAGCCTGAGTTTTTCTCTGAAAATGCTTTTATAGGAATTACAGGGCCCCTAACCTCAGGATCCAGTCATATCTGTAGCATCTTTCTCCAAAACGTAGAAGATACTGATACACATCTGTGCCACGTTTCTTGAAAGCATTCCATGCTCCTGGGGAATGGGGCCTGGGGAGAAGAAAAATGCTTAGAAAAGCTCGATAGGAGGGCTTGTTCTTTCATAACTGTCTAAAGCCATCAGACTGGTGTTTTAGTTCTTTGTGATAAATTGCTGAAGTTAAATGAGAACAAGCAGGAAGAAGATCAAGTGAAAGAGAAGATAATTTTCCTATGTTGAAACCTATCATTATGATAAAATTAAGAATATGATTAATGTCCTCAAGGACACTCTCTGGAAAAAAAAAGCCAACATTTTGAGACTCCAGCTTAACATACAATTTGCATGCTGTTATCCTAGATTTGACTGCTAAAAAGGAGTGAAAGCTTCAGTGGTTTAATCCAGTGATAAATAGTGGGTTAATGAAAAGGGAGAGGCTTTATTTTCCCCGTTTAAAGTTGTACCTGCATGACAGCCTTGCTGTATATCCCATATCTGCTATCAAGGCATGTAACTGCTCAGTCCAGTGATTTTGGTCAGTGAAACACTACAGCATAACAGTCCCATGGTGAACTGATGAAATAAAGGTGTAAAAATAATGAATCTCGGAGTTATGTGGAGAGAAAATATTGCTTTTTGCTTTAGCAGCTTAACATTTGTTCAGCTGCTTCATTGCAGACCAAAAGCCATGCAGAAAGGAATGGAAACAAGATGGGTAGAAATAGACAGGCAGAGTAAAATCTGTAGAGTCAAAACATGTCTGCAGTTTCCCACTAGGTAAGGCTGTTTGCTAATATCAAAAGCTTTATTTGCTACTTAATTGTATGCAAGATTAATGTGATTTTTTAAATTAAAGGTAAATAATAAGAAAGAAATCTGTGATTTTTTTTATTTCAGTTAAATTCACCCTTGAATGAGTGATTTGGACTGAATATTTTTGTTTACTTTTTTCAATAAAATGGTTCCGTTGTTTTCTAATTTAAATAGTTTTATGGTCATAAGATCTTACACTCCTAGCCCTTTATTCTGGTGCTAAGAATTCAGTATTTAATTCAGGGCAATGAAGAAACTCCAATTCAAGGAACAAACTAGCTTTTCTACTTTACTTGTCTAAAGACAAAATAAGCTATTTCCATAAATTTATGTACCAATAAATTTACAGCAATTTTTATACCAGGGATGATATTAAATTTGTTTCAGAAATATGTATTCATACATATTACTATATGAATGTGCTTTACTCATTCTGAAACAGTGCAGCTGCTTCTGAAGAAGACCATGGCTGGATTAACAAACTGAAAGTTTCGAGATTTGATGACTGCTGAAAAGTTGATTGCTTCCTTAAAATATTCTAATCAACTAGAGAGGCCATCACAGAGCAACACAGATTCATTTGATTCACAATCAGATTCACATATTTTAATGTAGTCTTCTCTGCTAGCTTTAGTTTTCATTTTCATTTAGATCATACAAGTGTATAATAAGAATACAAATCCATTTTCCAATATTTTTGAAAATGAACAAGTAAATTGCTTGAACCCTGTAGCTCAGTGTTCAATTTACCAGTCTCAGGATGCTCTAAATCTTCTGGTTAAAAATAAGAGATTACCGAAGTAAAGCCACTGTTTTGAAAATTAACTGGGTAAGGGAATGTGTTAGGTTAACACAACTGAACTTTTACTGGGGGAAGAGGAAGCCAAAGAAGCTGCTTCTGAGAGAGAAGCTCCTCGAAACTTCTACTGTGTCCAGCAGAGCCAATCCCTAAAGGCTCTGATGACTGACATATTGGCCGGCCCAATTAGAGAAGTTAGCAACGCCTCTGTGACAACATATTTAAGAAGGACAAAAAAGGCACACCACTCCTTTCTTCCTGCCTTCTCCTGTGTGAGGGGGCGGCCGGGGCCCTTCCCAGCGCGGTCGCCAGGGTCATGCCGCCAGGGGAGGGGTGGCCATCCCAGCACCGCCAGCAGCCCCGCAGCCAGGGACAGGAGCGGCCCTGCACCCAGGACCGAGAGCAGCCCCGTGGCCTGCGCCTGAGAGCGGCTGGGGCCAGAAAGTGGCCACGCAGCTGCTGCTACCTTGGCATGGCCAGCGATGGACTTCGCTTGCCTTACCACTTCTAGCCTGCCGCACCGCAAACAAAGGGACAGAAGTGGCAGCAGCAGCTTCTCCTTTTTGGTGCCCCACATGAAGAGAGACGCTAAAAGAGCCGACGCTAAAAGAGCATGGAGAGCGATGGCCGGCATGGCTCACGTGGTGCCGGTGGCGACCACGTGACCAGCAGCGAGAGGCATGGAGAGCGATTCCCCGATGCGGAGCCTGGACGAGATCAACCTGTCAGTGCTGCAGAACTCTATAAAAACTTTTCAATTGATAAAACTTGAAAACAAATGAACCTACAAACACCAATTCTCTCCCAAGTCAGAGAAAAGGAAAAGGTAAAGACACTTGAGGAGAACAACATGGCAACACCAAGGTCCCTGCAAAGGAGGGAGAGGGATGAGGAAGTGCTCCAAGCATCAGAGCTGAGATTCTTCTGCAAGCCGTGGTGAGGACTATAATACAACAAACTGTTTCCCTGGAATTCATGAAGTGGGTGGGGGGATGCAGAATTCACCCACAGCCTGTGAGAAAAAGGTACTCGTGTTGGAGCATGTGGATGCTGAGAAGCGGTGATCTGGTGAGAGGCTTGAACAGAGAGAGAACCCTTGCTTTTATACTAGAACAGCTCATCCTTAAAAATTACACTTCATGAACTAATGGTCCACAAAAAAGAAGTTGTGGGAAGACTGCTTTGCCCGTGGGAGGGACTCATGTTGCAGCAGGTTGGCTGCGAGTGCTACTTGTGGAAATTAGAACCATGTTGGAGAAGTTCATAGAGAACTGTCTCCCGTGGGAAAGACCCCACGGCATAGCAAAGGAGACTCCTCTCCCTAAATAAAAAAAAAAAAGATTTTTAGAAGTGATAAACTGACTAAAAAACCCCATGTTTTGTCTCCCTGCGCTGTCAGTGGAAAAAGAAAGAAGGGCAAGGGGAGGGGGGGAGAGAAGGTGTTCTAAAGCTTTCAATGCTCATTATCCTCTTTTAATTCTCTTCATAAATTAGTCTGTTTTGCCCTTATTCATAAATAAGTCTGTTTTGCCCTTAAAATGTAATCTCCTAATCCTTATCTCACCCCTTGAGCTTTTTAATTGTTCTTTCCCCTCCTCTGCTCAACAGTAGCAGAGGAAAATGAGTGAATGGTTTTTTTGTGAGTGCACTGGCATTTGGCCAGCGTCCAACCCACGACCGGGAAAAAGAAAAAAAAAGCAACAAACTAAAATCAAAAGTCCAAGAAATATGTTCTTTTAAGAATAGATAGGAAAAAACATCAGGATAACAGGAGTGACTGAAAAACAATTCATGACCCACAGTGTGATTCAGACAAACAGTTTATCAGAAAGTTGTTCTGAGAGGTTGTGAACCCCTTGACTTGCCCTCTAGCTCATTTTATTTTGACTCTGAGAGCTATTCATCATCCATCCATCCATCCATCCATCCATCCTTTTCCCTCTATAGCTACTAGTTTCTTCTATGACTAATATATTTTATGGTTTTGAGTTAGTTTCTCCTAAATCCTCTAGTTATGGTGATTTTTTTATTCTCTTATTCAGATTCTGTACAGTATGAAGAGGTCATAGATGAGCCTAGACTTTGTAGTGCTCAGCCAGTAACCACGGGGAGCAGAAGCTTGACCAGTGTTCATATAAATTACATCCTACCTTTCCAGGGTCGAGTCAGTCCCTAAGCAGAAGCTTGACCAGTGTTCATATAAATTACATCCTACCTTTCCAGGGTCGAGTCAGTCCCTAAGCAGAAGCTTGACCAGTGTTCATATAAATTACATCCTACCTTTCCAGGGTCGAGTCAGTCCCTAGTTTTCCATTTCACATCCTGTGTTTTGCCATGGTTGTTAACAGCATCACTAGAAGACGTAAACCTATGGAGAGTTCTCTCAGTGCTTAACTTTAAACTCAGTGCTTTAACTTTAAAAAATCTGGTTATTTACATGAACTCAAGAAATCTGCCCTGAGCATAATATTTGAAATCTTTGAATGTTGGAGAATGTGCCTTTTTGACTCTTAATCAAACTAAATTAAATCTCTCCCTCTCAGTTAACCTTTTTATCACAACCTTGCAATTTAGTCCGGTAATACCTAAATTCAAACCAAATGACTCAAATAGATTTGGATACTTGGATTGGTTTATTCCTATCTTCTTGCCTGCACTTCTGCTGTCAGCCATTTTAAGTGAAATAAAGTGAAGTAAAGAAAATCTGCCTTATTCGTGTCTTTCTATCCCAGCTTCATATAGTGGGAATGGATGGGAATGGCATAAAGAGGCTCAGAGCAAAAGGAGCTCCAGCAGAAAAATTCAGAAGTGTTCTGCAATAATTTCCATAATCGTTACAATATTGGACCATTCTGTGGCTTAGAATTCTGTCCATAGAAACACTACAGCATGTTCTGTAGGAAAAAATCCAAGAGCACTGATAAACTAGAGACCTAATCAATTTTGGTTTCTTTCCCCCTCCCTGTACTTGTGTGACACTAGACTGTGTCCAGCCAGGCCTAACTCAAGCTAACTCAAAGCAATTTGTCTTACCACAATTTGGAGAAGGGCTTTTTTTATTATTCCTTAAATAAAAATTTCATCAGCAAACAAAAACATCTAGGCCATTTTTCAGGTAGGAGGCAGTAATATGTTCCTGTCACTACTGGATAAACAGAAATACAGACTGTATCGTGCATCACTGGTGAAGCAGGACTACAGTGTTTGTTTCACCGACTGTCTCAAACACCTCAAGTGCTGTCAAGGGTAGAGACACTGTGAATAACCACAGCTTATTTCAGCAAAGCTTCTACTGCCCATTTTCCACTGACTATTTTTTTTTATTTTTATTATCCCCATACTAAATAACAAGCAGGAGAAGCCTTTTGTCCAGAAAATGTGTGATAAGGCAGTGCAGATGTGGTTCGACTGTGTCATTTTAAAATAAACAGGAGGCAATTTTTCCTCATATACAACAGCTGACTGATATCAGTTCTATTTGTTATCATTGCTATTAGAAGAATGATTTATTAGGACTTCTCTTTCCCCTAGAGAAGCTTAAGTTAAAACTCCAAGGACATTCCCAAATAGACTGTAATAGTTCAGACATTCTTATCAGCAGCACATGATGAAACTGTGCTGGCTTTCCCTTGCTTTTCCTACAAGACTTTTCCCAAAACATCAGCGAAGGAAGGGCAAATTCTATGCACATAAATGCAAAAACAACACTACCAACCTGGATGGTGCTAGGGTACAGACAGCTGTAGATGACTTTGCACCTTTTCTGAGTACCCAGTCTTCTACACCTATTGTCTGTAAGTTATTTGTTGAAATTCCATTTGTAAAGAATTTGTCCATACCCCAATGAAATCCCAAGCAGCGGATTCGCTGGAGGATGATACACTCTGTAAAATGCCACAGGCAGCTTGTGTCTTAGTGATGAGGCTAGCAATATTTAGAAAAAATATTCAGCATGGCCCTCCACATACTTACAAATATTGTTTCAGAGTAGACTATTAAAGTCTTAAGCATGCCAAATCCTGCATTGCTAAGACTATGGCCTCTTTTGACTTTGGAAAATAGTATCTGATATTTAAAACTGTATCTGCTTTATGATATCATTAAAACCAAATTTATCCACCAGATTATGACCAGAATTTAAGCAACAGAGTAGACAAGTAAATTCTTATTACATGTTAGAGCCACTTTTTCTATTTTTTGTCCATTGATACTGCATGAACTGTGCATAAAATCACTATTTTTTTCTGATTACCTTGCACAACATCCTTGTTGACTCAAGTCTACTACAACACATTCATTGTTTTTATGACACAGTTCTTTGAGAGAATTTTTCAATTCTGCTTACTTGAAATTCACCTTGCTCTATACCCTCTTTTGTGGGGGGCATTGGGCAATGGAAGCGCAGTGCTTGAGAACTGCACCACAGAGCATAGCCACAGGTAAGGTGAAGGGAAATGTCTTATAGCTCTAAATTACCTCAACAAGACAACGTTTCAGCACATTATCAATGCTGTTTTCAGACTGCTGCTTATGGCACGAAGCTGTCAGTCTAATGGTTTCAGGCACACCACACAGACACACTCTGTCACATGCACTCACGCTGTGTTGTCCTGTGAAGAGAAAAGGGCAAAGGTCCAGGGATTTAAAGTACACAATAGTCTGATACATTTTCTTTAATGAAAAGCAAGCAATCATTCAGAGCCAGAGACGTTTTATATTCGACATATGATACTGATAATTTCTAATATGTTATAAATTTATATGGTAATTCACAGAACTGTAGAAGTGCGGGCTGCTGTCCAGAGGAGTTTATTGTGTCTGTTAAAGGTGTCCTGGGCTACCCTGAGCTCCATTAGCAGGAATGGAGCTTTGCTTGGATATTGTGCGTCGAGTTCCTAGGTTCCTGTGACTGTCTTTGGCTACATCACCGGAACATGTAGTGACAGCAGAGATTAGAACTTGGTTTGTAATATTGTGATTTGCCTTTTCCCCCATAACTCAGTAATGAAAAAAAGGTATCCTGTATTCACTTATTTATTGTTCAGTGCTGTCCTTGACTTAGGGATTGTATCCAAACTTCTTGAAGTTTATTTTTCAGAGCTTTAAAGGGGTTATGGGCAGTGCAAAAACATAAGCAGAACAGCCCTGCTTCTATCTCAGTGTTTGTGCTTTGACTGTCAGGTAAACAAAAATGTTTATCACTTGGTACACCTAAGTAAGGGGAAAAAAGGAAAGTTTGTTTACTAAAATTCCATCTATGACCTTTAAAACCATGATGCACATTATTCAGAAACCAAAGAACAGTGACAAGCCAAGTGTTCTTTTCACTAGAAACACTCTTCCGAAATTATTTCATAATTACAGAATTTGACGAGATACCAAGGACAATAGAAATATAACATTCCTCAGAGAGGAGAAAAAAAGGCATTGTTTAACAAAAATGCTGGCAGTGCAATGAAGCAATTCAAGAAACCCACAATAATATGTTAATTCAATTTGCCTCTTGTGCTCTCTTAACAGAACCTTTATGTATTTCTGTTTGCCACCTGTTTCATCCTTCTGCTTACCATTAGATGCTAAATTATTTCTTCCACATGTTAATGGTTCTCTAGCTAACCACTATCCTAAAGCATGGCATAAGAGGTTTTGGCTTCTGTTTTTTGTTTCTGATGCTTTTTTCATACAAAGAAAATGAAAATTATGGATATACAAACTGAAAGTGTTGTAACTTTTACCTGGATTATAAAGGTCCACATAATTGTCTTAATAACATAAATATGGCACTATTAATTTCAGATTTTAGATCTAACATATTTTACCATGCTATAAGAAAAAAGGACTCTGTGAAATTACGTGCTTTAACAGCAATAGAAGATGTGACCTTACAGAGCTTATGTTAGAATTGTGAAGAATTGAAAAGAAATTCTATTTCCATTAGCACTGTATTTTAAAATATAGTCTGGAACATAACAAAATACTATTATTCTCCTGGTGAATTAAATATTAACTTTGACTAACTTTGTATTGCTGTACCATTTAATCCTTGATATTGACCCACTTTTCTCATTAATCATTTGAAAAAGTTATTGCATTGAGACTTATGCCCTTATTGTTTGGAGAAAAAAATGTCATACTGTTGTAGGCTGTAATTAAAATAAATTGTATTTACTGAAAGTTTTAGCCTTGCTGTGTTAACTCCTTACAAGCTTGAGAGGAGGCTTGCTTGCAGCAGCTTATTCTAAGGTGATAGCAAGTCTAAATTAAGGTCATATTCAATACAAACATAATGATAGAATTAGATGGGACGCTGGCAGAGTACTGGTGCAGGGCGGTGCAGGTCTCTGCTCATTTCCCAGCTCAGACAGCAGATACCGTGCCTGACCTTGGATAAAACAGTCTGTCTCAGACTTCAATTTCCCGCCTGTGAAAGGGACTAAATATCTTCCTACTGCAGAGGTCTGTTTTGGAAGTGATGTTTATTCATGACAGAGATACAGTTACTCGGGGAGGCTTATATAGATAATTGATAGTTCCACCAGCTGGCAACGCAGGAAGGTGGTGCAGGTTATGAATAGTGTGCCTGGGAAGGAGGAGTTCTACCTGCCGGAATTGGTTGCTCCTGTACAGCACCTCAGAGCATGGCTGAAATCCAGTTTTATCATCCTTATGTTCATACTATTCTTTGATTTTCGTTCTTTTCTGTTTCATAATTTTCAGTTGTATTTGAATGTACTCTCCCTCACGATTTTCTAAGTCTGTAAATTAAGATTAATTGAGACTGACCAATAAACCCCTACAAGGGAAGAGGGTGCAGAGGAGATGGGCACGGAAATGTTCCCATGAAGCTTGGGAAAAATGCAGGGTTTGACTGACCAAAGCTGTTACATAGAAGCTGACTTAGCACCAAGGGCACCAGAGGGTGGCCTTTGTTACAGGTAAGCAGCTACCAACAGTTGAGTGGATCAGCAGGCATTGTAAAAGTTTCTCCCTGAGTTCATTAGAAGAGTGGGAATGTCTCCCTGAGTTAGCCAGACCAGCGTGAGAAGAATACCTGACTTACCCCAACAAAGAGTACAAAAACCGAAAAACTAACAGAATTTCAAAGAGAACAACAGACTTGAGGTGGCTTGTACCCATCTACGATTTCCTAGTGACTGAAGAGCCTAGTGTCCTGGTGGTGAGCATATTCCAAAGGCCAGTAATGGGAATCACATTGGTATTGTGATTGAACTCCATATTGCAGTTCCTCTACATGCATTTGGCTAAGTGTAAGTTACATTTGTATTGTGCTGTGAAATATATTTTGTATCACTCTTGACAAATCAGAAATCCCATGTAACATAACCTTTAAATAAGAACATTTGATGTTAAACATTACACCCTCCATGGAATATCTAAAAGAACCTGATCAGACAGTATTGGGCTTTGGTCCTACTTCACACCCAGCTTCCGAAATATGTAAAAGAGAGTGGTGGCTAATGAAAGTGACTGAAATAAACTTGGAAGTAAGAATTCCTCTGCCTTTTAATAGGTGTTAGTCAACAATTTTGATGTCTGAACATAATGGCTTTTTTCCTCATGCAAGTTTTCCCTTTTGTTTTCAGAGCAGTTCCCTAAGCATGCCAAAGTTTTTAGCTGCTATGCAGAGTCCATCTTCTGGCAGCTCTGTTTGGTTTTCCTCAAGAAAGAAGATCAGAGATGCTGTTGTTGGCAATAAGAAAGTTGTGGTGGTGTATAAAATGTAAGGGGTTGTAATAATATAGGGCTCTGCTGGTACCACACCATCTTTAGCAGGTGTTCCATGCAAAGACCAATTATAAAAATGTATTTAAACCTAAATAGATCTCACTGCAGAGATAGTATTTCAAAATTTATTTCAGGCTGTGTTACTATCTCCTAGTCACCAAAATAATCCCAAATAGGATAAGGATTTGCATTGTATTTAAAAAGAGCATAGAAGGGCAACTATTTACAGCTTCTTGTGATAACAGTTCATGTATGGACTGCAAAATAAAGAAGTATGTGTTTGCAGAGTATAGTCCAAACAGGAACTACAGGTCTTACACTTTGTTCTTGATTAAGAATTCTCAAACAGTGTTGAAGAATCATCTCTTACTACTAACACTAAGTACATGCTGGTCTGTCAGTATGGGTCAGAAATTACCCCCAGTATAAGGAAGGAGGGAGGGAAGGAAGGAAGGAAGGAAATGCAACTTTTGCAAGATGTTTCCACTTCATTGACATTAGATATGAACAGTCTTTTTTGTCAAATATTTCTGATTTATATAGTTTGTTTAGTTTGTTTGCAGCTGGGACTTTGTCTGAAGGCTGAAATTCATGAGTTTCATAGTGGGTTTATAACTGGAACTGGGATCCCAAACTATGCACTAATGGTTAAAGAAGAAGACACATTAATTATGGAAAATTCAGTTCCTGATCTTTACAAACTTTTGGTTTTCATTAACCTTTCTTTTTAAGCATTACAATCAAATCTAACTGGAGTATATATGTTGACACAGTTACACATAAAAGATAATGTTCTCAGATGCCTAAGATGGCCCTAAAGGTAGCTGACAATGGAGAGCCTCACCAGATCCCTTTCTTCATTGCTTTTTTTAGTATTGTAAATTTTTCTCCTATCTGTAGGCCAGTTTTCTTACACCAGTGGTTAGGCAAAAGATACCATGGGTCACTGTGATATCCATGGTTTGCATTGGCCCTGAGCTGTCAGTAGGACATAGGAAGAGGTTGGAATGAAATCTTTTAAGTGGTTATGTTCAGAATTTCTGCTGTTTAATATTGACATATCGTGACTGGATGGAACTTAGGTGTATTTTCCCCTTAGACCATGCTTATAGTGTAAACAGTGTTCGGTAGAGTCTCTGGAGAGAGCATTGTTCAGATTCCAAGGCTGCTCTAAGGAAAGACTACATTAAAAATAAATGCATTCACCAGCTCAGTGCTATGTGCATTTGGGTTGAGCACTAAACTTAATCTCACACTGCCTTTAGCTCATAATAGTGATTTCAGATTTTTATATCTGTACATAGCCCTTCATTCTCCTGTGCTCTAGAATTTCTGAGGAGTATGATCACTTTTTTCCTCAGATAGGGACATATGGTTTAAGATCTGCACTGATGAAAATGTCTACAAATGGCTGAGGAAAATTATTTTTTATTATTATTTTATAACTTTTTAGTTGATTAAATTAGTAAATAGCCCATCTTTTGTAGATTAGGAGTACATTTTCTAAATTTTTTCTTGGATGTGGTTAGTTTAATTTGCTCCATTTCAAAGTAATTATGATTAGAGATTAGGAATAAGAAATCTTAATTTCTTTCATGGTTTTATTGTGCATATTCTTATATATAAAAAGAACTTGGTATTATTGGGGCTAAATGGAGTTGCAGAATTTTTTGGCTTTAACTGTGAAATTGTATGCAGACTAAAAAAAACTTCTGGGAAGGCCTAGGTCTTGAAATCATACAGGAAGTTTCCTAGCATTCAGTATTTTTGTCTTCAGGATTTAGTCTATTTTTGCTATGTTTTCTTCCCAAAGATACTATAACAGCATTCCTGACCAACCTTAAGTTGGCTGTAGATGAGTGAAAACTCCAAGTTAATTGCTTCTTTCTGTCAAGGTCAGGAAAATTTTAGTTTGGATCCACTGAGGGAGAAAGTTTTTCAACCAAGTTCAACCTATTAGAGTGTCCTCAGCTTTATATGACTGAGAGCTTTCAACAGCACACAAGGGCAAGCTGACCTCATCTTTCTTGTGAAAACTTATTGCCAATTTATACTTTTTATCGTTTGAGAAGTGCCTGTGCCCTGCTGCATTGTGAATCTGATTTTGTCTTTCGTGGGTGTGCTGATCTCAGCCTGTCTATGCACACAAAAAAAGGTGCAGCAGCAAACACATGTGTAAGGTTGTAATGAGGTTTTTGAAAAGTTTGAAATCTGAATTGTCTTTTACATGTTTAAACCATGATACTGTGTAATTCTTATATTCTAAATTTTTGCTTGGAAACCACGAATTTTAAATAGGAAAGGGAAGGGAGGGCAGCAAAATCATAAGGGAAGTACCAAGTCCCTTGAACTGTGAAGAGATGCTGGCTTCATACAGGTTTATCATGCATGCATTCAGTAATGGGTCTCTGCTGACACCTTCTACATGATCCAAAGGAGGCCTTGCACTGAATGTCCATTTTTTTGGAGGGAGTAATAGCCAAATTAGACACCCAGAACAAGGCAGTTTACTGCACTACAGCCTCATGATGTGTTATTTTTCCTTACTGCTTCAACTCAGATATTTTTTTCTACAAAGCTGTTTACAAATAAATTGCATTATCAGAAAGAAAAATTGTGACATTGTAATAAAGCCAGGGATATTCATGAGGGAATAAAGTAATCACATCCATTTTTAATTGATTGGTGTGTTCACAGTTTCTTGCAGTGATTTGAGATGAAAATGGCCACTCTATTTCTAGTGTTTGTTGGGATTTTTTTTTTTGTCATTCTCCCTGCTGGGTTCATCAGTGTTTGATCGCAGGTGAAATGAAGAGTAAAAGCAGTAGTTTCAGTGAGAAGAGCAAACCCATTCAGGGACAGCTTCAAGGCCCCTCTCTGAAGCTGCAGATCAGTCTTTTTTTAAAGCGAATATGTTTTCCTACATGTCTACAGATTACTTTAAATATTGCCTTTGTCTGTATATTAATTGATGTACTTATTTTCTGGAACTTCTAAGTGAAAATTTTCAACTTGTACTCTCACTTTTCAATTTTCTTCATACCCTGTGCATCAGCTAAAATGCAAATTTTGATTCATTTGCCTTGTCCAGGGTGCTATGAATAAATATTTACTATCTTTGACTTGCTTATCTTCTTTATAAATCTTGCTTCATTTAATAGTTGATGCTATTTCATCCCTTCTTACCTTTTTTTGATGACAGTTATGCATTCACTAGTCTTTCTTTTTAACTTAGACAGCTCTGCCAGTTCAATTTATTGATGGCATTTCTTAAGAAACAGCTTGTTCTCTGATACCAATGAACAAGCCACCCCTAATAGTTCAGAAACATCCAAAATAGTATATTGGCATAATAAATGTCAAATTTAAAGATGGTATTTGAAATACATTTTGCTTTCCTGTGTACATTCTTTCATAATGATTTAGCTGTTTTCTTCTAGTCTTGTGATACGTGTCTTTGCATGACACTTTTTTGAAAAATATTCAAGACAGTGCTTTTCTATGTGCTTCTGAAAATACTGAGCAGAAAATCAAGAGAAGAAAAGTACAGTAGGGCTGAAAAATGTTACCTCAGCTGTGCCTTCCACCATCACAGGTGCTCTTGCTAGTGGGAGCACTTTATTTATCTCAGAGAGCTTGCTTCACATCCAATTCAGAAGAATAAAGAAACATGAGGAAGAAGGAAACTTAATACTGCAGTCTAGTCAGTATTTTAGTTCAGCTCAATATCCCTGCAGACTGTTTGCATTGCAGAGTGGTTTTGGATTGTGCAAACTAAATTCTTTGGGGTGAAGCTAGACTGAGATATTATCCCCAGAAATATACCTGAGGCCCTCCAACTGCTAATGGGATTGGTTCAACTGACCAGACTGGAGCTAACCCAAAGGAAATCCCCTGGAATGCCGTCAGCATCACTGTTGAATGCTCAGCACCATTTTATTCTACACACTGGCTGCCACTGTGCTGCACTGCAGTGCTTGCTATCGTGGCCGCATCGTGATTCTGTTCCCACTTCATAGAAAGTTGTCCATCTATCCCTCAAAAAATTGTTGTAGCAAATCCCAGTAAGAAGCAGATGAGAGACAAAATTCTTCCAAGGGAAGGAAGAGTAAGGCTGCATTTCCACAACTAAAATTGCTCACTCTGGAGGATGCTCTTGGAACTCTATTACATACAGAACCCTGAGAAAAAAAGAGAATAAACTGGATTCCTGTGAGAGATAAATCAGCAGCAGGAGACAACTTTTCAGAAAAGGAGCATTTTATGTGACCAGGCCAGGGTTCAGAAAGAGAATGAACAGAAAAAGCATAGGTGCAGGTAGGAACATTTTTCTTCCTCTGATATTTTGGTTTTAGAAAGAATAAAGCTGTTAGAGGAAAGAGACACCCATAGAAGGGCACTGCTTCTTCCCCTGCATGCAGTCTTTCCTCAGCAGCACCAATCATCACGCATAGTTTCTTACAAATTTCCTCCTTAAAAATAACTTGTTGTCGAGCAAGATTTTTGAATGAAAGGCTGGGACAAAAGTACCACCTTTGCAGACCCAGAGTCAGTCTGTGTGGTGACCTTCGAAGTCACAGATACCACATATGCTTGTACAGGTGTCAGTCCCAGAGTACCTGTACATGCTTAAGAACCTCCTGACAAAACTAAACATGGAAAAGCTCTCCAGGAGAGCCAAGCTGTGTCTCACCAGAGGGTAAAAGACCTCAGTGTTCAATAATAGAAAATCCTACAAATATGTAAAATCCTCCCTCTTTCCTGAAAGGACATGATGTGAAGCGTCTTTGGTACCCTTTTCATGAGAGCGTCTTTCTAAGATAAATTTACACCTATAGAATTTTCTTTATTTATATCTAATAACGGATTTCATCAAGGCATCAACTTATGTCTCAGATCCCATTTCTTGCAATATTGAGGATGTCTGTTATATAAAAATTACTTTGAAATGTTCTTTTCTGCTGGCAGACTCAACTACACAGTAGGTAGATAATAGTAAATGCACTCTAACTTGATGTTAGTGAAAAAAATAATGATATTCTACTTTGGAGTATCGTAAACAAAACACATCTTCTGCAAGTAAAATTCCCTAACATGAGAATTCATCTTTTTCAGGTGCCATTTATTTCTACAATATCTTGTAACCCACCTTAAAACTTGCTTTATTTTTCCTAAATTTCCTCTTCATGCTTCTTTTCTCTTATATTTTGGTAGCATGTAAGTTTAGGTCCAGCTCTGCAAAGGAAAGCAGTTGCAGCTGCAGCTATGTTCAAAATTCAAAACAGCCTTAAAAGTCTGAGGCACACGTTTTAATGTCTATTTCCTCTAAATGGATTCTTCCCCTAAATTATGTTATTTTTCCAATGATTAATCAACAGACACTAACAGCTTCTTTATAAAGGCTTCTTGCATGAAATAAATCACAAAAGAGTAAACAGATATTACAGCACTTTAAAGTAATTCAGTTAAACTTGTGAGTCATTAAAAACTTTTCCATGACTCACTTTATTAGGGTTTAATTTTAAAAGTCAATAAGAAAGTTAACTCTCAAAGTCACCCTTACACTACCCACACTGTTACTTCTTTGAAGCTTCTGATCTCCAACACTGTACATGTTCTCATGCATTCCCAGCTGTCCTATTCATCTTTTTATATTTCTTATTGAAGATGTAGAAATTTCTGATGGATGCAATACCAACTTCTGATGTCTATTTAAGTACAACTTTTTCTTTTTTCTGTTATTCTTTATTACATGATGAACAGATGTATGATGTTCTGAAAGCCCTTCATGGTATGGAAAATAAAGTACCTAACTTTCTTACATTATCCAGGAACTCATCATTGAACAGGTAGTGCAAGGAAATGAAGGAATACAACTGTTGGATTCACAGTAAATTCTGTAATTTGATATAATTATGCTTAGAATCTACTGTCTGTGAGAAATTTGCCTTTGTGATAGCACTTAATGACTTAGGAGGCTTTTGAAGAAACCGTCATAGCTGACTGAGTTTTTAATTTTTGCACCATTTATCCAAAAGCTGATGGGCTTCTATTGATTTTTTTTTACTTTTTATGTAACCAAACCTAATGTTACTCCCTTTCAAAAGTCTTTAAAAAGAGAACAGTGAAATCTTATCAAGAATCTTCATCTTTTTGCTGAAGCAAGGAATATTTTAATTGTGGTTAAGGATTCAAACAAGATTTCTATAGTGAAGACAGCTTTGAAATCCATGCACAGCATTTGTATAGGTGCTGTACAGTGCAAATGTGTTCCAGGGATCAGTGATGATGTTCACAAAGTGCTACTTCAGTAATCTTATACTTCTGGGGATGAAGTTAGCATCGTCTCTTAACTTTTCTAATACTGTGGGTATAGTACCGAAATTTCTGTTATTGGGAATTGCTAAATTACGGCATTGAGAAACGTGTTCAGTATCATACCGAGTCTGTCTTGCAAAATTAAATTCTGGCTGACTTCTTCCAAGGCTGCCTGAAAAGTTTCTTGGACAACATCCAGACACCGCAAAAGCATTTCCAGGATTATCAGAGAGTGAGGCATTTCTCAAATGTTCGGAAAGGCAAAAGCCCAAGGAATGTTTAAATGCTTCCTGTTAGTGGCACAAGCACACATCCCACACAGTGTTCTCAGTGCCAACCAAAAATAAAACAAGGTCTGCCTTTGGGTCTCAGGAGTAGGTACCAGTACAGATTTTTCAGATGTCTAAAAAGACAGAAACATGTAAATTAGCCTTTTTTTCAAGACAGAACCATTAATAGAGTTGCTTCCCACTGCATGAAGTTACTTCACATATGACAGGAATGTAGTGCTTTCGTGACTTAAAGTTACTGAGATGGGGAACAGCCATGCAGACTGCTGAGCAAATTTAGGGTGATTGCCTAGTTATTATTTTTTCCCTTAGAGATACAAGTTAAAATGCAGTGGAGTAACAGTTCATAAAGGACATATTTCACACATCTCTGTCCCCCTCAATCTCTGTATGGATTATAATCAAAGTTTTTCTACTTAAAAGTATTTTTCGGCATAAGCTCAGAGAACTCTCTTGTAGTGTCCAAGTCCTACATAACTTATGAAATTTATGTGCTGCAAGCAGGTTTGGATTATCCAAACTAGAAACTCTAATGTGGAAAGTGCTGGTCATTTCAGCATGAATCCAGTAAAAACAGCCTCATCTACTGCTTTCTGTACTCCATACTAGTGATACAAACTGCAGTATTCCTTTTAGGAAGAACCAGTGTTCAGAGTCCTTTGGTTACAGCTTGGAGTGCTTTTGAAGGGCAGCAGAGACAAATCAGAATTCTTTCCATGCTCATGAAATAATTGAAATACATACTTGTTAACCTAGTGGGTGTTTGGCATAAGTGTGACAGCTTAAATGGTAAAACCAAAATTACTAGTTTGTATTTTTCAATGTCTGAATGCTTATTTATTTTAGTGCTGTAACTGTTTATGTTCTTGATAGGCCATGCATTCATGCAGGGTTTGTCAATAGGATTATGTTGCAGCAATTGATTTTCTTTCAATGAGTAAATAACAAAATAATCTTGCTTTGCCTAGGCCTTAATCAAATATAGGTCTTGTATTTTTCTGTGAGAGGCAGCATGTTCTTATCTTTAAATAGGTTGTGTGTGCACTGATGAACTATTTCTGCAAGTAGCACAGTCCTTCAAAAGTCACCTGTTCCTACTTACGTTTCCCCCATACACAATATCAACAAACACTTTTTCTCACCTCTTCATGGTGCCAGCCTGATTAGCTTGTGTTATATCAGGTACTACTCATTGTTAAAGACCTTAAAAATAGGTCTTTCTTTGCTGTTGTAGGTTAAAAAAGTAGATTATTTTCCATTTTAAGGATAGGCAATGCTATTTATTTGAAAGAAATAGCACCTAATTATTTTTTTCCAATGTGAATGTTTAATAAAATATCTTTACAATTAACAGGGAGCTAACATAATTTCATTATTTCAGTGAAAGTGAATCAGTTTACAAACAAGTTAGGATCTTTTCTTTACACTGCCATATCACAACACGAAAGTGCTTATATTCTCAACATGGTATATATTTTATTTTCAGGTTCAGACTTAGTGATGATGGGGGGAAGTAAAATGTAAGTAACAGTATAGTGATTTCTGAAGGGGTTTTTCATTTGGGTGGGTTTTTTATTTAGAGATACTAGAAACAAGATGAAAAATCATAAAAAGATTGAGAATATCCTGTTTGGTCTTTGAAAATGAATGCTGAACACTGTTTCAGTAATCAGCGTGAAACAAAAATAGTGTCTGAGTTTTAGCTAAAAAAAGGTTTTCTTAAATTTCTTTGTGTAACTTCCTCTGGGAAGGCAACTGAGCCTCTGCTGGACCAAACTTCTTCTGCAGAGGGTGGAAAAAAGAGGTGATAATGTGTGTCATCCTATTTAAAATAAAGGGATTGAGTGGGTGTCCTTCAATATGCTGAAGAGGATGACTGGCAAAGATATGGAGATATCAAAAGGTTCTGTGATTCCACAGCTAAAGTTGCATTTCAGAACAGACTTTCTATGAAACACAAATCTAGTTCTTGAAAAACTCTTGTTGTAAATTTTCATACAGAATTATGCATTGGATAAAATCAGCAGAACAGCATTTTACATACTTCACAGAGACTTTGTATGCAATTCTTTTTGGTCCATATATCTCCAGATCACTATTGCTCATTTTTTCCAAGCTGCTCACAACATCTTTATCCATCCTCATCAGTAGGTCTGAAGCCTTTTACCAAGCAATAAAAAATTTCTGAAAATGTATATATGAAAAACTGTACTTTGAAGTTTTCAAAATTACTCACAGAACCTACCTGCAAAGAGCAGTAATGCCAGTCTCATGACAGCACGTTTTCTTCACACACCCTGAAACAGTCTTAATAAGAACATTAAACTTTTGCAATTTCCTCTCCCATTCAGTCTTCTCTCAGATTAACATGCTTCTGTGCCAGATTCCTCAGCAGCTGATAAGAACAGCTTGCTCAGGATATAACGATGAGAAGGCTGAGGAGTAAAGAGAAATAAAACTACGTGTATTTACTATTTTCTAACTAAATCACATGTTGTGGTCAGAAGAAAGGATATATTTTAACTAGGTGGTTTAACTTCATTGCTTTGCTTTCGCAAGACAATGAATTCTATCAACTTCAAAACTACGTGTATAGATATTCTATTAGAGAGAATAAAAAGAGCAGCTACCAATAAATTTCCCATTAATCTGCAAGTAAGTAAAATTCTTTCATATAAAAACCTCTGCAGTGAATTTTAGTACTAGTCTTGAGATAAGGAAAGATCACTGACCTAGTGCTTTTATAAAAGTGAAAGTAGAAGTTGAGCTTCAGCAAATCTGCATTTTGCAATTCCCTCAAAGTAGTGAAGATCAAAATCAGCATTGTTTGTCTTCTCCTTCTGTAGCTGAGATCCTGGGAGCAACAAGAAAGCTTTTATTAGACATTTTAAAGGCGAGTGAAATCACAGTTTCAGCAAGCAGCAGGGCAGCTGCAGGAAGAGCAGGCATTCTATAGAGAGGTGTTACTGAGCAGCCCTCTGTTCTGAAAGGTAGCAAGAGAAAACTGAAACTAGACCAAGGAATATATGGAATTTTGGGGGGCAAAGACGTTAGAGAAGTGGCAGTGCCCAAGACAGACAAGTCATAAGTCATAAAAAAAGTTTATAGTGGCTACCTACACCTTTTGCCCATTATTTGTTCTCCTATGAATTAAAGATTACATTATAAATATATTCTAAGAAGCTGACAGCTGTTGTGAGATGTTATTACCTGAAGTATATAGACTGACAAAATGAAACATTCATTTGCCCTTAATAATCACACAGTAAATGCATGGAAAGTTAATTAAATTAATCTGTTTCTTGTCAAACCTACTATAGAAAATCCCTGAGTGAGGTGAACTAAATAAATATGTTTGCATAAGTCAAACCAAGGTTTTCTGTGAATTTCATGTGGTGTTTATTCAGCAAACAAGCCCAGTATCTTTTCTGCATTATCAGTGGCTGAGATGCATCCAGTCTGTCAAGTTCACTTTTAAATCTTTCATCAGTATGCAGTGTTCCAGGTTTCTTTGACAGATGACAGGTGACTTTGGACAGATTTTTATGTCTACTTTTTATTCCTTTGTTTGTGTGACAGCTTATTTTGATATTGGTGGCTGCTGCTGATTTACTGTTTTGAGTTATCAGTCTTTTTTTCTTTATTTAGTCCATGAGGTCATTGGATTCCAAGTCTGTGTGAGAAATGAAGATGTTCAGATAGACACAGTGGTAATGGATTTGAATTAAAGGAATTGAATTATCGGTTGCCTAACTGGGTGCAAGTAAAAAAGAATGTGAACAGAATTACAACAGTCAAGAAACCGGAATAACTGCTGGGGCCTCCTCAGAACTCTCCTTAGGTGTTTCCCTCTTCAGGTGAGGGATATCTAATACAGCTGTGAAAGTCTAAGGCACGCTCAGTACCTAAGTGGAAGAAAAAAACTAAAAATGTTAAAAAACTTAAAATTTGATTTCTTAATATCTTATTTGAATTTCATTTTTTTTCCATTGAAAACATTATTTTTTTATCTTCTTGATTAAAATCAGAGAACATATAAAGAATAATCTCCTTTCTTTTATCAAAAAATTCTGGGGAATGAAAATATGTACATTTCAATGATCCATGCTAATAATAGCATGATTTATTGTATAGATAGCATCCTTTCCTTTCTATATATAACAACAATCAAACAACTGAGCTTCAAATAACATTTGGCTCTGGTTCATGTCAACTTTTCATTTCCTTAATATAATTTTAATTGCACTATCAGCCTAAGAAATATGAAAATCAAAACTAGAAACTTCATTTTGACAATCATGTCTATTTTCTTTTAATGAAATATCAAATGGATTTGTGCAAGGAGTAAGGAAACTTGTAAGGCATCTTATTTACATTACCATATATATTATCCCATTTTCAGAAAAGTTTGTGTTACATTTTCACTCAGAAAACAGGCATGAAAAACTTCTGCTACTTGTAGAAATTAATGTAAAAACAATACAAATTCCTTTTATTTGCTAATGACACAGTTAATTATGATTTTGGACTATAGACCTAGAGTTTTGAAAAGAAAAGATTTTTTGTGGTAGAATGAAATGCAAAAGCAAATTCATGAACAGCCTACTCTTCAAGTGATCTTCTGTATAGCTCACAAGCAAATGGCATTACTCACAAGTATTTCAAATAAATTGTGTTTGCTTTCTGGCACCTCCTTCTTCACTTCCACATAGGATTTCTTGTAACTTCAGAAAATGTCTGCCAAAGAAACACTAGAAATAAGAAGTTCATAATTAGACTACCGTCAGGGCCTTGAGGGGAAGCCGTGTGAGGAGCAGCTGAGGGCACTGAGTTTGTTCAGCCTGGAGGAGACTGAGAGGAGACCTCACTGCAGTTACAACTTCCTCAGGAGGGGAGGACAAAGAGCAGGCACTGATCTCTGCTCTGTGGTCACAGTGATAGGAGGACCTGAGGGAATGGCCTGAGGCTGTGTCAGGGGAGGTTTAGATTGGATATCTGGAAAAGGTTCTTCACCCAGAGGGTGGCCGGGCACTGGAACACGCTCCTCAGGGCAGTGGTCACAGCACCAGCCTNAGCCTGACAGAAGAAGGGTTGGGATAATGCTCTCAGGCACAGGGTGTGACTATTGGGGTGTCCTGTGCAGGGCCAGGAGTTGAACTTGATGATTCTTGTGGGTTCCTTCCAACACAGGATATGCTATAATTCTATGTCTATATTTATGGGAGATACAAAGAGAAGAAAATACAAAATGTGAAGTCTAAAGGAATAAAAAAAAAAAATGGTTGAAGCCTATTTCTGTTTTCAATTAACTTGTTAAAAACCCGAAGCAAGACTGTCAAAAGATGCTGGAGGTATTTGATTAAAAACTGTAAAAATACTGAAATGGAAATTGATAGCATTGCTTTTTCATGTACACAACTGTGCCGATTTGGACACAAACTTAGGAGGAAACAATCCAAAAAGGGCGTCTCTCTCTCCTGCCTTCCAGGCAAGCAGGTCCTGGCAGCCCCTCCCCCTATGGGTTCGGAAAATAATTTCTCAAATGAAAGCGAAAAAAACCCTGTTTATTTAACAAACAGAGTCATCATCATCCGTTCCCCCCCTCCATCCCGTGGCGGAGGCTGGTGGATTTTATATAGTCCCTTCTGTCTGTAAAACTTGGCTGCTCCCGCAGTCCTAAGCCGGGCAGGGTCCGACGGCCCCCCTGGAGAGCCCCACTGAGTGTCCCGGAGCTGATAAGCTGGTCTTGGACAAAGAAGCAAGGCACAAACAGTCTAAAAAGGAACAGAAGCCACTGAGGCAGATTGCAGTCCCTTTCCAGCTGAAAGCTGAAGAGCTAGAGAGGAAACTCTCTCCTCTCCCCTCCTAACTGGCAAAAGACTGCCAGCCCGGAGAAGATAAAGTACGTAAAGATCTAACTACAAGGTCAAGCAAGCCACTCTGAAGAGTTCCCCAGCTTCCCTATCCCTTTGCAGTTTAAAGCTACAAACTGCGTTCTAGAGATCAAGCAGGCGATGGGGAATACGGTACTGTCATAGAATCACCCCAAGACAACAATTTAGTGTTCTTTCTCAGTCAAATACATGGGAAAAAAAGTATTACCTGTGATTAAAGCAAACTTTCCAGTGAGATTTTTAGTCTTCTCTGAAACTCTCTGAGTGATTTAACTATGGGATCCAAGCTGGGTCAAACTCTTTCCATAATTGGGGGATTTTCTGGAGCTTTCCAAAGATATTGCATACCCATGACAAGAAAAAGATACAAGATTTTGTTATTAAAAGCATCTTTCTGGGTTTATATCACAAATATAGTTTTGAAGGCCCTCATTGTCTAAATTGCTAGAACAGTGTTTGAATGAATTATGGCTGAAAATGCTATCTATAAAGAATTTCTGCTCTCAAAGCAAAGACGACACAACAGAAAAAGATCCAATTTATTCTCAAAGGGTTGTAAGAACTCAGAACTCCATTTTGTAAAGATCTGACGGTCAGATTGTAGCTTCCTATTATATTACTGCTCATCACCTGTGTCAGTGTTGCTGCGTGATACCCTTCCTGTATTCAGGGCAAACCTTTGATACTTAGGCTGAGCAGTACAACGGGGATGAGCTCACGCCTCATGAGGTGAAATTCATCTCAAACCAAAGGCAGACTTAATCAAAGTAATTTAGGCTCCCTTCAGAGAGTCAATGCAGGGACAGAGGCACCCTTTGCCATCATTTATCTCATCCTAGACTGCTGTCCTAGAGTAAGAACAATGAACTCAGTCTGGAAAATTTCCTGATGGGCTACTATAAGTCATTTACGGGCCTGAGCCCTGAAGCAGTTCTTCAAAGCAGTCTGCAGCCTGAAGGATGGATAAATTCCACCAGAAGAACTGTCAAACAACTGGTCTAATGCTCTGTTCACTACTTCTCCCTTCAGTGTTGTATTAAAGTGGACAGAGGTGGCTTAATGCATTTTTTCTGGAACATGAAGTTATTTCCTTATGTCTTCTATCCTTTAAAACTTCCCTTTTAAAGATAAGGTTCACACAAGAAGAGGTGACATATTAGAAAATCTAACTAGAGAAAAAACTTCACTCTATAACACATCACTACCGTGAGAGATTTAAAGCTCTATGAAGATGCTGCAATCAGTAGAAAATATTTTACATTGCGCAGCAGTTCAAACCACATGTTCGTGCTCCCCTCAGGTCTCAAAACTCCTTGTGTTTAGTCTGCTTATTCTTCTCTATTGGAATTGTATTTCTCTAGAAGTGATTAAGATGCCAGACTAATTGAGGTTTAGAATAATTAAGGAGTTTTAGTTGTTATGGAAATAGAAGTAGCCCCTATTAGATAAAAGTGATTGTAGCAGCTTAAAGGAATTTACTCTCAGAAGGAAAGAGAAGTGAAAAACAGAGAGCCACCAGGAATATGCAAAAGAGAGGGAAGAGAAGCCTGAAAAGAAAGAGAATTAGGAGAGTGAGAGAGCAGATACTTAACTGTGTTACAGACCTTTCTGTGTCAATCACACAACCACGGCTGCACAAGCCTAGAGAAAATTTATGTGAGTGCTGGATTATTATTTGGTTTGCAATTGCTATTTATTATTTCTATAATTATTATACTCCTGATCTTTATGGAAGGAAGATAGACATTTTAAAACATGAAAATATTAGAGACTTTTAGCTTCATATATTTTGTTTAAGTTTCTGAAGATCCAGAAGGCAACTGGAAAGAAAAGCAATTAATCTAATCTCTGAATTGAGCTCGGATTCCCTGTGAAGAAGGTCAGAAATATCTGATAATCTTTGCTAAGACTCTAGTGTGTGTTTAATTTCTTTCTGCCAAGAGATAACTTAGCCTTGAGAAGCAGATTTGTGCATCTTTAAGTCAGTAATTGGCAAATGATTGTCTAAACACTGATACTGAGGTGCACAGGGGTGCCAGGAACTGGTCTCAAATCATCCATTTGCAAAGGGAACACATCCCCACACTTCTGCAAGGACAGGGCAATCATCTGCTCATGGGCTAGCACCCTACCTGGTGAGGTTCTCAGCAATTTCCAGCCTCAGCTTCGGGGTGAGGGCACCTAGGAACCATCCTTCCTTATCTTCCACACTCAAGCCTTTTATGCCCTTGCCCATGTGTCTCTGAAGTATACTCTTCCTGTTTATCTTTCCTCCCTTTATTTCATCCTAATAAACTTGTAGAAAATAACTTGCTGTGCACTGAACCAACAAAAATAAAATACCTATCCAGCCTGTTCTCATTTTTTCATAGCTGGTATCTCAGAGCAGCATAGGATTTAAGAGTAGGTCTGAAAGATGGACCTCAGCTTCTACCATCTTTTCCAACCAAAGAACTGAAATATTGATGAAGAGTGTAAACCATTTAAGGTTAAAATATGTACTGTAAATCAGACACCAGCAGATGACCCCAAACTGGATATATAGCTGAATTACTTTTGGTTTCATGTGAATGGGTCAGTAAGGCCCGTTGAGTGAGTTACGGCCTTGCATTGAGTCTGGGACTATCTATTATCGAATATGTCTTACTCGATTTTCAGTTTCAGGCAGGCAAATTGACCATGTATACTTGCTTGTGTCAGTAGCTAATTTTAGGTAGCTAGTCTAATTGAAGATGTTATGCTCCTTTAGCTTGTCAAATAGAAATTCACATTTTCTGATTAATGTGATTCATTTATATTAGATTTGACTTGACAGGATGACAATGTATAATACAGAACACAAGGATGACAGGGTTCTCCATCTCCTCCATCACATTTCATTACGAATTTTCTAGTCAAGGCTGTACCCTACAGTGTCTTACCTGAGACATGGTAAGATTTGAGCAGTACTGCAGCCATATATGGCCGACACAATCTGTTCCCACAGCTGGGGATGTGCTTTCAGAAGGGTGACAAGCTGCACTGCTTTCTTGCATCTGTTACAGTTATACATAACTGGCTTTGTGATATTTGGGTGTGATTGAAAAAATACTGAGAAAAAACAGAAGAAAAAGAGAAAATCCCTGAAAGAAAAAATTAAAAACTTTAAATGATACAAAACAGCAGAAATATTTTGGAGGGAGGAAGTATACAAGGAAAGTTATTGCTACCTAACACATCATCTGGTGGAAGGGAGAACGGGTTACATGGGGAAGATGGAACAGTATCTAGAACTTGAAAAATGTGTCAAGAAATAAAAATAGGGCAGCAAATAAAAGAATACCAGTAGTTCCAGCACAGAGGAAAAAGAGGAAAAAGCAGTTGATAATAGAAAAGTTGTCCACAGCTGTGTCCGTGGGGAAGGAATACACATAAGCCCATCTGCAGCAAGGGGCTGTGCGTCACAGATGCAGAGGGTGGTCTGTCAGCCCAGAGCCTCTCTGACTCAAGGAGACAGGAAGCAAAGGACAGAATCTCACCAAGACTGCAGATTATATAAAATACTTGGGATTAAGTGGAAAATTGTGTATCTTGTTGCTTCTGTAGGTTAAATGCCTTGCATATGTAGAATGCATCTTGAATCAGTGTCCTGTGTCACAGCAGTGTCCTTTCTAACAGTGCTGGGAATGTCACTGCCTTCCTGATAATTGTGATAAGGACAGGACTTCACCTGCTGGAACAGATCAATCTGCACAGCCAATCCTGCCTCTCCTGGCCCATTGGTGCTACCAAACTCCCACTAGAGCTGCACAGGTGCAGCTGTCACTGACTCATAGCACCACTCGGTTTGGGTGAACCCTTGAAACACATCTGGTCCAACCTCCTGCTCAAATTAGGTTTGACACCGAGTTCAGGTTTTTAGGGGCTTTGCACAGCTGCGTCTTTAAAGGAAGAAGTGCCTCCAAGGGCAGAGGTCCACAGATCCTCTGAAATGTCCAGGTTAAAGCCTCTATCTCCCTTCTGTTGTAAGAATTCACTTCAAGCCCTTCCCTACTCCTTGCAAAACTGGATGTGCTTCTCCCCACTTACTCAACGCTCCTCATACTAAAGTACAATGAGAGAGTGAGAACAGAGAAATCAGGATTTAAATGGACCTCAGTCAAGGTGAAGGCTATATTCAAAAAGTAGTAGCACTGCTACAGCCTCAATGGATAAAAGCAAGGCATAGTGCTAAAGACAAATCTTTTGCTAAAACCAACTGGAATGTCAGGGAAAATAAATAAACATTGGTATTTCCTGCCAATCAGTATATCATAAATATAAAATATGTCCTTCAAAAATCAGATACTTATTTGAGATTCTTTGTTTTTCATACATATTTTTGTACTTCCATCTTTGCAATTTTGCAGTTGCAATGTTATTGTAGCTGTAATGATCTAAGGTTTTTTTCTGCAGTTATATTACATTAGATAGCTCTATTTTTGAAACACAGGAGAGAATCCTGGTGTTTTGTGGCCAGGGAAAATATAAATAATAACTGAAGAAATATTTTGAAGGACACTTAAAACAGATAAATTCTTGAAAGTGAGGGACACCTATACCACATGCTCCATGTAATGTGGAGATTGCAGAAGATGTAAGAAAAGACTGGTAGGGATCTATTTTTTTAAAAGAAATGAAAACTTTTTTTGCTTATCTTATTTTCCAAATAGTAAAATTTACTACCCATTCTCCCCATGCTTCATTTTTAAAGAGCATTTAGAGAAAAAATGAAAAATACGTAGACATGTTTAAAAATAATTATTTTATATTTTATGAATGTCATTTTTCAAAGAAAAATGTTCATATTTTGCACAGATATTTCAGTTAGTCTGTGCTAATATTTGTGATTGGTAATAAAGATCTACAGCTGACTTAAATGGAATTGGCAACAAACTTGAGCTGTGCTTCCATTTCTTCATAAATTCAGCAAAATGTTGCCTCTGTTTTTGTGAGTAATACATGTGACAGTACACATAGAACTATAAATATAAATACAAGAATAATGAAAGTTGTGTGAAAAACTCAGAGCTGTGTTTTGATGGGTCAAGTATAAGTGGAATCCACTGTTGGGGAATCCATAGCGAAGGACCAGGGTAGGTTTGACATTGTGTTCCACTGTTGCCAAACAAAAGATTCTCCTCTTTTATAAATCCTTGTTAAAAGGGCTTTTTCCAAAGAGCTATGATTCAGTCTGATCTTAAGAGCACTTCTCTTGTTACCTGCTCTCAGCTTGTCTAATCAGGGTCCTTGCAGCTTGACTGGCAAGGCCAGTCCAATTTTATTCCTCCATAAAAATATAGCACAGGTAGAATTATCCCAATGTCGTCCTTGATGTTACCCTTTCATCAATTTCTGGTACTTGTTTCTTTTTTGACCATTAAATAAAGTCTGATATCTCAGTGTATATTGTAACTTTAGCACAGATTGTATTTATTTCAGAGTTCCTGAGACAACCATGTGTGCAATGATCATATTCCTTCCATGGATACCACTATGGCAGTTGATACAGATTTGGAGGGGAAGATAATGGAACCAGAAAGTTTACGGTAATAATAGATCTCTCTCTTCATTACATGAGGCATTCTAATTCATGTAATGTTCCTTCTCCAGTGGAGGGCTGCAGCAGATTGCCCATTTTTGAGCTCAGTATTAATTATGCTTTCTAGTGATTCTGTAGTTGAAGGTCCCATGATAAACTCCTATTTTATTTTTAGGGGTTCATAATTCATCTTTAAAAGCCCACTTTGGGCTGAAATATGTCACCACCACCTAACACCGACTTATCTGACCCAGCAGTAATATATGATAGATATGGAAGGAAGAAGCTGCACTTTGAATAATTCAAGGTGATTATCTCATGTGCAAAATCATTCTTTTCATGTACATGTCATCAGAATGGCCATATAACTTTGCACCTAGCATTGACAGGCTGTATCTCATCATAGCACTATGTCAATAAACACAGGCTGGGCCCTAACCTACTTTTTCTTCCTGGTACAATTTACATAACAAGAACTGAATTAGGTATTTTTTAAAAGTCAACAGAAAATGTGGAAAAAGCTAAATTTATCAGTCTTTGGACATTCCCAGTGCTAGGATACATGGTAGAAAGATTTTTAATAGGAACCTTAAATTGTATGTCACCAAAGGAGAAATCATCTCCTTCGATTCTTGTATTAGTGGCTTTTTGTTAATTATGCAGTTATTTGATTTCAGAGCAGTTACAGCTTTAGAGGACAGGTGTGTGCATCACAAGGCCTGACACTAATGAATATTGATCTCAACAAAATCATCAGACTTCGTACTCTTTTCCAAACTATAGACTCAGCTCAAAATTGAGTATCAACTTCTTTCTGCCAAAGAATACAAGCAAATTATAAATCAATGGAGCATGTAGCTATCAAAGTAGAGTCATCAGAATAATGATTAAGCTGCCCTTTGTAAAAAGGAAATTAAGATGCTACTTAATCCATCTCTATCCCAAGGGTTTATGAATTAATGCCCTCTTTTTTTTTTCCCCAAGCCCAGTAGTGATGGGGAGCAGACCAGGTGCTCACTGAGAGCTGGGAGCCATTAACCCAACATAAGATCTACCAGACTATAAGATATAACAGACTCTCCTCATATCCTTTGTATGCTCCTCTATGCTTATCTGCTAGCCTTCCTAAAAATTCATATTGTACACCAGGAAAAGCCCTCCAAAAATGCAAGGATGGAAGTATGGGTGTAGTTACAACAGTGAAAATAACCACAATACAGAGAAGTAGACATCTTTTCTCCTCTAGAAACTATTGCAACATAGTTTTGGTTCTCCATTTACTAGCTTTTACTTCACTGAAAATGAGGTAATGTTTTAGAATAATTTAAATTCAGAACTAAAATAGTTGCACCACTGCTGCAATATCCGTCTCGTTCCCATCTTTTCCTATTATAATCTTCACTTCCACCATTTTTTTTGTGGACAGAAATACTTCAGTGAAAAATGGCAGTTTATATATTTGCTGACCATTTGACATTGATCCCCCCTTTTAAAGTGCACCATGTACTTTGCTCATTCCAGAGCACAGCTGTTTGCACTTTCCCCTAATCTGTACATACTGCATATCCTTCCTGGGTAATTTGTTTTTCAGACATTCTTTGCTCTGATGAACTAGACCATCAATAATTCTGTATTTTTTATTTGGGTATAGACTTAACAGGATAGCTCCATAACTGAGATATGGCACAGCACACTTCACTTCCAAAGCTCTCTGTACCACAACTATTGGGACTTGAGTGCTAACATTTCAAATGTATTCCTGTAGTATCAACCTTCAAATAGATGTATTATGAGGAGGACCTCCCAAAGCAAAATAATGGTAGAAATTTTGCTAACTATGGAGAAACACCAGGGAAGGCAGTAAATATCTCAGCCAGGCACTGTATTTTTAAAATATGTGTACAAAAACTATTTTAAAAGAGGATTCTTCAGGACTCTGCAGTCTGTGGCAGTCATATGCAATGGTTATTATTCCATGGCTTTTACTTGAGTCAGTATGACCCTCATAAAATTTTATTTGGAATTTAACTTAAAATGGTGCAAGAGTATTGAAGAACATTTAAAGAAAAGAATTTTAGCATGTGTGGAACTGAGGATGAAAGATTCTTCTTTACAGTGAGATAATTATGTACTGTCAGTAAAATTTATTTGATTTTTCATAACTGTTTTCATTTAATAAATAATTCCTAACTGGTGTTCAAAATGCAAGTTTAAAAGCATGCAGCTTAGTACACTCTAATAGCATCTTCCTGAAATTATTCCATTATCTCTCGTTGTAAAGTTCAGATTTAAATACCTTGGTTATTCCCTACTGTTATTGGATGATGTATAGAATACAGTTTCAAAAGCTGACAACAAGATGTACTTAATAGTTTGAAATGGTACCTTTTTCTGATTAATAAAAATAGTAGAAATTCCTCATTAATAAAAATAGTATAAATAATTACTATCATATTCAAAATGATCAGTGTAAATTATAGTCAAAACATATATTAAAATATTTTAAATTATCCCAGGATCCTGAGTAAACTTAAGAATCACAAATTAATTAACATTTTAGGCTTCCCTCCACCTCCCAAATCTGAAAGCTGTGCCTCATTTACTCATTCTCAAAAGTGTGAATTTAAATTTCTGAAAAAAATTATCAGAACCACTGAACAGGATTGAAAAAATTCTCTTTAAGAGAGCTCACCATCTCCCTTAGAGGCAGCACTGCAAACTCATGTGTATTTTGAAGTCCATTTGTGCTTTTCAAAGATGGACTAAATACATGAAGAGTCACTGCTAAAATGCAGCTAGATGTAAAATGAACAGGTGTATTGTGACTTTTGTAAGAAACAGCTGATAGTGTCACTATTGCTACAATACAGTCCTCTGCTGCTTTCTCTTTTTCTGTTAGATGAATACCATGTAAAAAAACCAGCAATAGCAAGGAAACCGCTGCTGCCATAAGACAGCTCTTGTTTCTTCAGCGGTTCTGTACACAGAATGAAGAATCACTCCTTGGGTTCAGTGTATATTCTGGCTTAATGAAGCTGATAAGGGGAAAGCATTCAAAGGCAAATAAGTTCAGTCAATTAAGAAGCTTCCTGTAGCAGTGCATGTGTTCTGGCTCTCTGTGTCTCTTACACGTTTTGCTTTTAGGGAAATTGTCCTCGTCTGATGTTGTTCAATGTCATTTTATCAAAGCTCTTATTTGAGGAACTTGTTGAGAAAATTAGAAGTGATGAAGTAGCCCAAGGAGGTAATGCCAGAGTGCACAGGAGATTCTGATGTGAAGCCCTGGCTTCCTAATTGTTATTGTGTTTACAAGGACGCCCTTAAAAGAAAAATGAATGCCTTGTTTCACACCTGCTGTAAAAGGTGCTGCAACTCTGGAGCTTGCTTAAATCATTCTTCCTGCAGCAAACTGCAGAATGAAACTCAGGCCATTTAATTTCCAAATACCAGTAATTAAAATGAGTCACATCATCAGAGTTTGGCAGGGCTACAGCTTTCTTTTATTTTTTCATTTTCACATAAATTTCAGCGAAGGTCAGATTTGTTGGGGGAGGAGAAGAACCTGCCTGCTTTTGTGCTCACAGGAGGTTAAAATATGACTTGTTCACAGTGTCCCTCATAGTTCAGGACTTAATGGTCCTTGACGGGGATAACCTAGAAGTTAATTTTACTTGGTGTCCCAAAAGCAGTCATTGTCACTGTAATCCTTCTTGCAGGCTGAAGGGTATCTTCACCACCTGATCAGACTTTCAATAGCAATTGATGAACAATATCACCAGCCAAGAAGCACTTTCCTAGGGTTTTCTGGCAAAAGACAAAAAGAAAAAGAACTAATTGTTCTAGTACACCTTTTCATAAATGTAATCCTTTTCAGCACTCCTTACTTTAAATGTGAGATTTTGTATTTGTAAAAATCAAAGTACCGCAAAATGAGAAACTGCTTCCTATTTGTTTTCCTCCACAAGGCCTGCCAGGGAGAAGGATGAGTACATAATGGAGATATACACCCTCTTTCCAGTTTTTTTTATCCAGAGGAAAGGAATACTTGGAGCCAAAGACCAGCACTATCAGTAAGACCTCTGCTCTAACCTCTGGACAGTAAAGTGTCCCATGTACAAAGAAACCTCAAAATAAATTGAATTCCTGACGGATAATCTCTAAGCCAGTTTGGATAACACATCTTTGAAACACATACACATGTGATTTCTTATTTGTTTAAACTTTTCCAGATTCATGAATGCTATACATGGTGGGCAGAGCTTTGGCAGCAGAGCTGCCCTCCAGCCCTGTTTAAAGTCAGTCTTCTAAGACCCAAGCAATAAATCTTCTCAAGTAAACAGTTGTATTTTAATACATTAAAAGTATTTTAATACAGGCATAACAGAATGCTTTCTTTCTTCCCAGACCTCTGTACTAAAACTGAAAAATCTAATGTTTAATTCTATTCTCAGAATTCTATGCTATAACGAATTTCCTCAGCTGGAATCAACTACAGAAGCACTGGCTTCAGGACAGCTCTGACATTGAAGCAGCAGGGCATTTGTCTCTACAAAACTGCACTAAATGATGCCAAGTTATGGAAACAGAAAACTTTGCTGTGTGATGGATTTTGTATGTGATTCTATTAAATTCTGTGGAGATTAGGCAGAACCACTTAAATTGTTTGAGTTATAGAAAAGAACCCCTACATTCAAATTTCTCTAATTATGAAAGTATTGCTTCAATTGCAACTATGATCCTAATCTTATTTTTTAGAGAAAATGCCTTTGATTTTGTTTTACCCCAGTGAAAAGGTTAACATGATAATTATATTTATTCCTATGAATGCTTCTTTCTGTTGGGAAGAATTACAGAGTATTTTGATGGGTTTAGCCATTCTAGTGTTTCTTCAAGGGTTTGTGGATCCAGAAGCATCTCTGCGAGCAAGGTAAGATATTTATTGGAATTGGCAAAACAAAAACTCACGTTGAAAATTGTTTCAATTCTATTCCTAGCGTAGTCAATCTGACTTCTTTTGCCTAGAAGCACCAGTCTTGCCTACTTAAACAGGCTGGTAAGACTGACTTTGGGATTTCAGGAGAGCCCCTGCAGACAGCAGATCATCTGCACAAAGGGTAAATCGGTGCTGTGGCTGACAACTGTACCCTACCTATTTGTAGGGACTGCCAGACCAATCCTAAATGTCCCTGGGCATCTAAGGAGGGGCCCAGCTGGGGAATTTTACACTATAGGAATGGAAAAAAACATGAGAATTATGTGTTTTTAAGAGACTTTAATATTAAATAAACATCAATTATAAATATATCTATAAATGGATGGAATAGTTTTAAATACACTGCATGCTAAAAGTCTTTATCACAGCTGATGTCATTAGAATTAAAGCTGTATTGTTTTGTATAACTAATAGTAAACAGCCCAAACACGATTCAGATTGTTTTCTGTTACAGCAGAAAGTTTAGGTTAATGTAACATTGTCCCCTAACCATGATAAAACCTTCTGGCCTTGAAAGATAAGAAAATATGTTTCTTGATCCAGGTTACCTTAGTAACTGATAACATCACTTTAGAGTATTACTGACTGGAAAGGTGAAAGCAGTTTGTGTGTTCAAGGGGAAATAGGCAACCTTTTTTTTCAATCATATGAAAATGAATTCTTTACTCTGATCAGCTGGTATGGTGGGGATGAGTCTCTCTCAATAAGCATTAACTTACTTATCAACCAACACATGCCGTTAGAACTGGTTTTAAGTATGAAGAGTAAGCAAAAAAAATAATTTCTTTTTATACGAAGCAAATAGTACATGAATAGTCAGCCATGAGGAAAATTCGCTTCCCTGACACTGCTCACATGAGTGAGGATTATTCAGTTTCACAGGCCCTGTCCTTGCATTATTTTTCACTGGAGTCATCTCTTGTAGGAGATTAACACAAAGAAGCATTTAGCAGTGCTAGGAATGATCAAGCATATTCCCTAAGCTGAAATTTCATAGTAGTGATAATAACAGACTAAAGGTGAAAAGAAAAAAAAGTGCAAAACATTCCCTGAGGATGCATATAAGCAACACAGAGACCATTATCATCCTCTTTGACCTACCCTACTATTGCAGTTCAACAACATAACTTTCCAATTCAAACACTATTTGCTCTCCTGAACACACAAAATAGAACTAATATCATTATTACAGGATAAACAGAGTAGAATATATTGAGTGTGAAGATGAAAATGTGACCTGGTTTGATCTAAAATAAATATATGTTTGTGAGGTAGTGCTGCTTTCTAGGGTTTAACACCTCCCAACACACACCAAACATACCCTGATCCTATAGCTCAGTGCCCCTGCTGGCTGACACCGTCCCCCTGCAGCTGGGGGGTTTTCATGACTGTGAGCAGGTTCGTGTTTCTGGCACTAACAAGGGGCACACTCAGCAGCAGGAACAGCAACAAGGGTGAGTGCAGGGCTGTGAATTCCTCATCATTCCTGTGCCGGGCTGCAGAGCCACCCAGAGCCCGAGAGCTGCTCTGGGCTCACTCTCTGCTCCACACAAGGAGGTTGGCCCCGTGGCGCTCATACAGCTGGGTTTTCTTGTAAGATTGAAGGAACTCACAAGCAACAGGATGACAGGTGGGTTTAGCCCCTTAAAGCACAAAATTTCAAAACCTTTTTAAAGTGAAGAAGAGGGAAAATACAAGTATTTTTTCCAGTACATGCCGGCAGCTCCTCAATTTCTCCTCTTTTCTTCATCAGGCCCCACACTAACACAGGTACTTCCATGATGTCCTGGTAGCCGTGTGCCAGTGGGCATCGGAGCTCCTCTGAAGGAGACTTTCCCCAGGAGCACCCTCAGGCCCTGTCAGGTGTGAATTCTCTGATGTCTGCTAAAATGAGGTCACATTGCTATCTTCTCTTAACATTTCTTCGAAAGTTATTTATAGGATACTAATTGTCTTTGAGATGTCTGTCCCCTGATAAATTTAGATAAAATTGGTCAATGAACTGAACATCATTATAAATTGACATATGAGGGTACATAAGCATCTACAGAAAAGGTGAGTCCACACGCAAGCCTTAGGAAACTGAGCTTAAAAAAAAATTTTAGAAGTGAGACTACGGAATGGTGAACAGAAATGGAGGGGGCATGTTTTCCCATTTAAAACAAGACTCAAAAGATTGATTTAAAAGAAAAATTGTGGGCCAGTTATACAACAGAATGAGGAAAACAGAGGGGGCCAACTAAGCCTTCCTGTTTTGAAGGACAAGAGGGCCCTTTATGAAAACACAAGGTAATAAACCCAAATTAGAATGTACATGAAGTAAATTACTTAGATTTTGAAAAGGCTCCAAAATACAAAGGAGAGCATTTGCAATTGCCATAGCTGAGATGGCAATTACAGTAACTACTCATCTTAATAATTTGGAGAATAAAATAAGTGCTATGATCCAAAAAGTCAATCTTTTCACCATGAAAAGCTCATATTAGTCATGTTACAGAACAAAGCACTGGACCTTCACCTGTAGCTCGCTGAGCCAGCACCCTGGTAAGGATGGGGAGAGCTGTGCCCCGCCTTGATTTGCAGCTCCCCTCCCTCAGCTGCCATCCTAAGAGACAGCAGTACTCAACAGTAAATTTTAGGAAACAACATCTCCTTTCTTATTTTCCTTGTTTACAACAGTAGGCACATCCTGCTACTCTATCATCAGCTGCATTGCTTAGTAAAGAATTCAAAGGCTTTGAAATAAACAACACGTCTCCTTTGCAAGAAAGAACAGCTAGGTTTGATTGCTGAAACCACAAATATTGATTATTCTTGGAACTACAACTTCTTCATTTTATTATGGACAATTTTGGGCATTTATTATGGATAACACATACTCCTGAAGACAGCAGAGAAATACCATTCAAACATCCTCTAGGAGAGGTGCATTTTGCAAAAGTCACCATAGTGTTTTGACTGGCCTCTAAAATGTTCTCATATTTACACTAGGATTGGTATTATCTTATGCCATGCTTCAGTTTGACCTTGTTCACCTAGATACCATGAAAACAAGCTTATTATTTTTTTCCCCCCTGACAAATATGCTGAGGCCATTACTGAATCAATCACAAGTACTAACAGGAGTCCTTCAAGTGAAATTGTCTCTAAAACAAATTGTGATTCTTCAGTATACTGTGGCATTTGTTTTATGCTTCCACACTGAGCTCTCAGTTTTACGCAATCTGTTGTTTGCTAGTCTCCTGTGATCTTCCAAACTTCGCTGTTTAGTGCTTGAAGGAACAAATAAGCTGACCTTTGTATTCCAATCTTCAAATTCATCCAACCTAGGGTGTACCTGGACACGAGTCTAAATGAATTTTAAATCACTTGTGGTGTTACAGAAAAACTTGCTTGAGAAATTTGAAATTGTATTAAGCACCTCAAAAATCTCGATAATTACTTTTACATTGCAATAAAGCCCTCTTCCACATTTTATGTGAAAAAGGAGGAAAAAAGAGGTTATTTTTCCACAGGTTTGAAAACTTATTATTGTTGTGGTTTTATGTAATTTTTGTTTCAAATTTCTTTACAAGAACTTAAAACTATAAAACTGAAAGTTCCTGAAGTAATGCCCTCAGTGCTTTTAAAAGAGTTAATGTACTCCTTCAAAAAAGATACAAATTCACCTGCTGGTTTACCTTTATTACCCATCTAATCCCTATCCATTTGAAACATCTCAAAGTATTTATGTATTAATTCTCACAACATTCTGTGAGCTACAGAGTGCTATTATTTTCATTTTACAAGAGCCTCAGGTCATAGAAGTGTGTTTCAAAGCAAGCAACTGAATGAGCCTCCAAATCATGGGCTAGCTCAGGGCCTTAAATATTTGTATCTCTATGAATTTTTGTCCTCTCTTAGGATGAATAAAAATTGCGAAGCAAACAAAAAATCGGTGGATAAACACTGTTATCTATTCAGCTTTGGTATTTCTAGTAATTCTTTTCTGGTTAATCTTGTAAGAAGCAGGAGACAGTGAAAACTGAAAATCTTAGCACAAGAATGGGCTGATAGTGCATTAACCTTTTATATTTTGTTCACAGTTTAAACAAATGCACATGTTATTCTGAAGGAATTTCAAGGTAAATAAATAAATTTTTTAAAAAAAAGGAAAAGAAAGACAATCTAACTTCAATGTCATTTTTCTTCCAGTACTAAGACACTCAGAATCTGCCATTAACCCACTGTAAGGTGTAACTATTGACATGAAGAACACCAATAATGTGTGTGCTTCTGTTCAGCTTCTTTCAGGATGGAACTGTAAGACTAGGATTTCTTTGCATCGCACAAAATCACTGTTGGACTTCAGATTAATAACAAACAAGAAACTAAAGAAACTTGTGGTGTAAATAGCCAAGTAATATCTTTCTGTTTGAAACTTCTACTTATGTAAAATGTAAGATAAATGCAAGCAACCAAATGCGAATCTGGATTTCAAGTCACAATCGGATGGATTTCAGCATGGGATCAAGGTCCTCAGATGCCATAAGGCAGCTTTTCTCACCCCAGCTCTATTTCCAACATCAGTAGTGTGCATAGTTCCATCTTAAGGATTTTTTTTTCAATAAAACCTTATTTATTTTATTATTTGAACAATTTGAATTGTTTATCACTCTTAGGTACAGCGTTGCTTTTAAACATGCACAAAATTCAGGAGCTTTGGACCTTGGAAAAAGGGGAAGCAGTTTCAGATCTCCTTTGACTATACCTCTCAAAAAGACATAGCTAGACAAGCAAAAGAGAAAAACAAACACAAAAACAAACAAAAACAAAACAAAAACAACAACAAAACCCAAACACAACCAAACCAAAAACTTTAATTCATCACCTTAATTCCATCATCAGAGAAAGACTGGGCACACTCAAAAATTAGCAAGTACACTTTGTTGCTGTCTAACTATACGCTGATCCTCCCACCTGCCTGTACCGGCAATCGGAGTGAGCAAGGCCAGGACGGGACATGAGCCCAGCCCAGCACGCCTGGGAGGGAACAGCAGCCCAGCATGACCCACAGCGTGCTATCTCAGAAAAACGCATCCCACTGGCGCAGCGACGTCACAGGCACATTCAGCACCCTTCGGAATGTGCACGGATCCTCCACCCTTTGCCTTGGTGTGCTGCAAGGAAGGAGGCAGATGTACAAATGTGCCTCTTCCTGGGTACCTGAGTTCTTTCTTTCTTGTTTCTGTTGCATGTACCTTGAAATCAGGGAGTCACTTCACAGACTTTTCCAGAAGGCTGCAGGAAAGACCTTCAAAACCAGAGCTACATTGAAGCATGTGAAAGATTTCCGTGGGAGGCAAAGGGCATGAAGTTAAACAACTTGAAGTCGGTTCACCTTGTCAAATTCCAAAGAAAAAGGGGCACCGTCAGAAGGTGTACATGGGTACTATGTCTAATCCATCATAACTGCCAAAGATTTCTTAATACCTTACACAAAGTTAGAAAACATATATAATATCTTAAGCACTTGAGAGAATGAAAGAACACAGGTTTTTCATCACATAAGTTGTCGTGGAAGCTCACCTGCATATTGCACTTCCAATCTCTGGTCCCACAGAACTGACATGACATGAAATCATATTGCCCTGTTCCTTTATATCCCGAATGAGAAAAAGAAGCAATTCCTAAAGCCCAGCAGCCAAGCCTGCTGCCAAATCCCCTCAAGAAATCTTTCCCAGGCAAATGACTCACAAGAAAACCAGAAAAAAGTAATAATGAAATGCCAAAAATGCTTCAAATCAGCACTGGTAAGGAATATGTTTCTGGGACAGGATGACCCAACAACTACCCTTATTTATAACTGCATAAATTAGGCTAAATTATGATTATTTGTACTGCCTATTGCTAGGCTCTGCAAACACTGGACTCCAAGAGAGTTCCGTTCCCAAAGAGTTTGCAGGCTGAAAGCAAATTATTTCTAAAAAACAACAACGACAACAAAAAACCATCACAAGATAATTGGGTCAAATCTATGACAGTGCTAGAATTAAATTCATAATTCTCACAAAACGCACACCTCTTTTATAGGTATTTACTTAAGGAGTGTAAAAATGTTCATTAAAACATTGATTTCTAAGGGATAATACTCATTAAATTATTTTCTCCTTCATTTTTGTCTTTTCTACATTTTTGGTATTTTGTAATAGCATGAAGCAAAACAATCTGGATTACCTAGATTTATTTTGTTTTCCTAAGGACTTGAGTTGTAATAAGATTGGAGAGCAATGGGTGGAATACGAACTTTTTTTTTCCTGAAGTTTAAATTAAGATTTCTGTTTTGTTCATTTTACAAAAGCCTACTTATGTTCAGTAGAGCAAACACGTTACTCAGGAGAGTCAGGCACGCGTGAGATAGAGCTAACAGAACATTAATCCTACACATATAAGGGATTTGTGGTTATTCCCACATAATAGTCTGAAAAAAATATTATTACTGGAGTTTTTTTCATTATTATTTTCATGCCCAGAGGACCAAGCTGGCAAGGGTTTTACAAAAATGTATTTTGAGAATGTTCATTTCTTGTAAAATTACAATGTAAGTAGAAAAGAGACAAATTAGAAGGGGAGGTTTGACAAGAGAGACATTACCCAGAATTTTGCAGAATTTTTTGTAGTGTTTAATTATTATATTTATTAGTATCTAATTCCAACAGAAGCTCTGTTCTAAAACCAGGAACAATAATGACTAAATCTTGTATTTGAGATTTCACTGGAGAAACAACTAAAATTTCTGTATGTGTGTGTGTGCAGAAATATAAAAGAACAGGCTGAGAGTCTTACAGAATAGCACGTGGGACTTGTTGGGGGTGTTTCTCAAATGTCATGTCTCATGGAATTTCTGCTCTTGCATTTCTTGCCCCAGGGAGCACATCCTGCATGAGACCAATCAGAAATAATAGCTTGGAATTATAACATACGTGGGCCATAGACATAAACACAACATCTCTGAGGCCATGACATGTCTATCACTGTTTCTGGAATTTAAAAAAATGTTTAAAGAGCAATAACAGACAGATGGCAAACTCACAAAAGCTGTGTTTGGCTAGGAAACTATGGAAAATTTAAAAAATGTACCAAACTCTAGTGTCTTGAAGGATGGTTATTTTTTTCTTTGGTTTGAGGTTTGAATAAAGACATGTCAGGAGCTGAGATCTCACCTGAATCTGTTAGATAAGTCCTAATCAGTTTATAAATCCTGCATGTGTTGAGTCCTAAAGGTCTGGCTATCCCAGCTGAGAAGTTGGGCTCTACAGTATGTACATGACAACATTACCTTCTCTGATCAGGTTATGGCATGGTATCTGTGTCCAGCCACAAATGACTTAGTTGTCATCCTTCAAATATTTTTTTAAAAAAAGGTTATTTTAAAATCCTTTTTACATTCACAGCCATGTGCCTTCTGGCGGATAGGCATGGAACTTCAAATAGAGCACCAGCTCATCTTAACAATATGGCATAGCATGGAATTGTCCATTGAAATCTCAGCAGCAGACTTGAAATGCCTAAAGGGTATTCTAGATATAATTTCAATCGGCCAGTAGTATTGTAGAGCTTGGATTGGAAAGTGAATCACTCCCAGATACCATACTACACACTGCTGATAAATCAGGCACAAAAGAATCTGTGATTCAAATTAAAAGTTCTTTCAAGTACGAGATACACTTTATCATTGCTGAATCCTAAAGAATGGTAGTTTAGTGACAAACCTGACAGACTTTGTTGTGAAACATATGTAATAGTATTAAATAAATTATTGACTCATGCATTCCTGGTTCCATAATGGAAGGAAAACGGGAGAGATTCACATTTAGCAAGCATATACTGCCTCCTGCAAAACAGGATGCACACCAACATGCTCCCAGGATAGAAAAGGCTAAGAAATACAAGCACACCTAATCAAACATCAAAGGAAAACATTTACTGTCAGAGAGATCTTTTCTCTCTTCTCATATCTCCCAGGCGAACAGCTAGGGAGCAGATAGGAGGGTGAGCTGCCAGTGAGATTGATGCACCACCAGGATTTACTGTAGATTCCCTGCTCACCTACACTACAAGACCACAGTCTTGACACTGGAAAATGTCTTAATCCCCAATAGCCTGGCCACTTAGTTTTCATTCAAATTTAGTTTTCATTCAAATAGAAGGGTTACATAGCTATAACTGTCCTTTACTCATCCTGACCTACAAAACAACCCACTGTGTTAAGTACATTGTCTAAGGAAGCTCCAGTCAAGTGTTTTGCATGGGGCCCAGTGGGTTGGAAGGGAGCACTAGAGGCCATCTGGCCCACTCTGCTGTTTGGAGGAGGCCTGGTTACAGCAGGTGGCTCTAGGCTGTGTCCTGTTGCATTTTTAAATCTCTCCAAGGATGGGGATTATGAACCTCAAGGGCCACAGCTACTACCCTGTACTGGTTGGGCTTTGCACTGCTGATCATCCCTGTTTTAGCCCAAGAGTCCAGACAATGTCTAACTCACCATCCAATCTCTAACTCACTCAGTTTAAGGATGTTATAGGGGACCCTGACAAAGGTCTTGCTAAAGGCAAGGTAAACATCCAGTCCTCATCCACATTGTCAGTCAGCCCCTCAGAGAAACCAGGTTAGTCAGGCATAATCTGCCCTTAGCAAATTCACCTTCATGTTTCATGTGGCTGGAAGTGACTTCCAAAAATATTGGTAGTCCAGAGATTGGGGGACATACTGAGCAGCCTTGTGATTCCCTGGATCTTCTTTCCTTCCCATCATTTTTCCAAGAAAGTCTTTCCTGCATCTAAAGGATGCAGGGAAACTAAAATTCTTCTAAATCACATCCAAAGTTCATACCTCCAAAATTCCTGCTTGCTTTCAACTCACGTCTGAGAACACTTGAACCTATGAGCTTTCACGAATACTTATTCACAGGAACATAGAAGCTACCTGAGGGTGTGCTAAAAAAACCCCTGGGTTGGACAGTGTCTAGTTCAAAACTGAAAACTCACTTTGGTAAAGTCCCAGCTGCCTCCCTTTCCAGACTCAGCTGAGTACACGAAGCAGACTTCACAAAACATGATTTGTTCCCTTTCACCTCGAAGTTCGTTGAGTAAAACTCTTACGCAAAATGGGAATTACACAGATTTCCTCTTGTGCCTGAGGAAACCAAAGCTGTCTATACAATTTCTACTAGAGCTGTCTCTATCTTGCTCTTAAAAGGCTACATGGATAGAATTCCCTCGACTTCCCAAAACAATTTGCTTTATTGGTACACAGTTCTCCATCCTGTATTCTTCACCTTTTTTTAATGAAAATTTAAGATAGTGACTTGTTGTTTCTGGAATGGAGAATAATACACAGAATTGCTGTGTTTTTCCATACCAGGAATGTAAGAATCACTTTAATCATCCTGTTACCCCTCTGTGCACACTCTCTATTCTTTGAGCACAGTGTCCAGAGTTGGATACAGCCAGGTCTCCACTATGCTGAACAAAGATGGGACAGTCTTTGACAAGCCTTAAAAACAATAGCCTTGTTTATGCATCCTAATTTGTAGTATGCCTTTTTCACAATATGGTATTACTGATTCACACTGAATTTGTCCCTCACTGTTGTCTCCAGAACATTTTTGATGGTCTGGTGCTAGCCAGGAGTTCCCCATGTGAAATATTAATTCTCCCTCTCTTTCTCTCTGTTTTGTAGAGTTTGAGTTTGAGTTTCTTTTTCCTTTGGGGTTTTGGGTAGATTTTTGGCTGTTTGTTTTTGGGACGGGGGGAGAGATGGTGGGGGGATTTGTCTCAGGGTTGTAGGAGATGCCACAGTGTTTTATTTGAAAGGTTAGAAGTGCAGTTCTTCAAGAGGGATTTCAGCCTGTGGAACTCAGAAGACTGAGATGTCTCTGTACAGCACAGTGGTGAATTAGTCACCTGTGTCTCTGCTACTGAAATGTTTCTCTCAATAATGTTTTGAAAATAAAATCCTCAAAGGATCTGGAGACTCAAAGGCTCTGCTGAGACATCTGGTGCCCTTTGTGTAGATCACTCTTTCCTGAACCACAAAGACTGGACCTGGTTACCTACTCCTATAGGGATAAGACATTTTAGTGAAGTCTCCATGTGCATTGTTTTCAGATCTATTCACTGAAACTTTACTGGCACAAAGGAAATTGTCAAGACTGAAGTTCTGATGAAAACCAGCATTTAGAAAAAAAATACAGACAAAAACCCTCCTGGATCCTCTGACATTTCCCTTTGAAAGAGTCACATTTGACTCTCTATGAATTCTAGTAACATATGCTTTGTTGTAACGAACAATGCATGCCCTGTTTGTATTTGACCTGAAAGTTAAACTGATTTTGAAGCGCTAGGAAGCAAGCAACATCAAACATCCTCAGTTAAATACCTTACTGCAGTGGCCTGAAATGAATGTGACCCAGCAAGGCTTTGCCTGGAGCCAAGGATTTTTTTTTTTTTAATTATAAAGCTCATCTTGTCCATGGTACACACACTCTTTTTTTGCTATCCAAAAAAGCAGTCTGGAAGTGGCCTCATTAGCATTTTACAGTAGGCCTTTTTTTTTAAATATACTAACTGGAGAAGCTTTTGTCCTAACAAGGGGCACATCTGGATGAGGACATGAACTGTTTCAGAGCAGCTGCCTCTTTCTCAGGGGAGGGGAGAGAAGGGGATGGCCAGGAATCCACCATCCTTTCTCTTGGCTTCTCTCCACCTGTGGCCTCCAATACTGGCTCCACACAACGGAGGAGCCTAAAGGGTGCTGAGCACCCCAGTCTGTCCCTAGATCTGAAGGCAGTTGAGTGCTTTATTTTGGTAAATCTCTGGTGGTTGTGAGTTCGGACACTGTGACAGCAGCTCTGAGGTGCATTGGCACATGCAGAGAGCTGCAGGAAGCAGGGCTGTTCCACACTCCGTGTCCCTCCCAGGTCACATCCTTCTCAAGGCACCACGCTGTGGTGTTTTTTTGGGTTGGTTTGGGTTTTTTCCTAAGTGAAGCCAAGCACTACAGTGACATGAGAGACTGAGCGTGATCTGATTGAATTAAAAGGGTAAGGAACACACAGTGCATGCAAAGACTTCAGCAGTCACAAGCTGAAACTGAGGCAGCATCCCCTGGAAAAAGCATTTAAAGAAGGCGTAGAGATCATATAGAAAATGGAGACAGTGAAGAAAACACGCTGGTAACGTATGGACAATCAGCACATGTATGAGAAAGTGGCAAGAGGAGCTGAGGAGTGTGTGGGGCTGAGCACACACTGCAAGGGCGAGTGGCATTCACAGGGCGAAGAGGCACAGAGGAGGCAGGTGGAGGGCACAGTGCTGGAAACATGGCTGCAGGCACACATCTTTATGGAGAAGATGCTGGGGCATTGCACTGTGCTCACATCTGCTGAAACACTGCTGGAGGTGATGGCTTCACAGGCAGTTTGAGTTATGGTGCTGCTGGCCCTGGCCAGCACGATGTTTTCACACAGGCAGCAGTAATTTGGGTGTGTTATAGCTGAGATCGTGTTTGAATACAATTTTTGAACCATCCTCTCTCCATAAGAAGGATGCTGGCCACAACTTAATTGTCAGCGGAGAACTGAGCAGAGTTTTCTTATCATTCAGTCATTAAAAGTTCAAAGAAACACCTCCAATTTTAGTCTTTACTGGTGTTGAATAAAACCTCTAAAATTTTTCAAGGAATCCACTGATGTCTTCAACTAATCACTAGTTATTGGCAGGAGTATAAACAGTAAAATTAGCAGCTTGAAAGTTGCTGGGAGCAGGAAGGAGAAGGGAAAAGAGTGTCAAAGTTTTCCATGATGTCTTATGTACTTTCACATATACCATTCCAGGAAAAGATTGAATACTAAACTATGCTGTAAATCCTGCAGTAGCCACATGAGGTACTCCCGTTACCTCCATTTTACCAACTGACACTGTAGAAGGAGCTAATATTTTTTCTGCTTCTCAAAGTATCATGACAGTACAAAAGTGATTAGAACTGCCAGCCAACTGGCATGATGCCAATGCGAGTTCTCCAACTGTGCAGCTGCTGCCCGGGCACCCTCTGTTCTTTAGATAGCAACAGTTGCATATATTAATTATGCCAGCAGGGAGACAGCAAATTTATGACAGTGCTTAGGGGAAAGCTGAATGCACCTGGCATTTACACAGAAGAGCAGAAAAGGGAGCACGCAATGATCTTGCATTTTTACTGGTAATCTAAACAGTTATTCTTATAATTTAGGCACTCTGGCATAGTTTGAGGTGAGTGGAAATGCATTTTTAGGATAATGCATAGATTTAATCCCTTAAAATGCTTTTAATTACTTCTCTTCCAAGGTCTTTAGCATGTGCCAGCTTGGATAACTCATGCCTGCAGTGTCCTGCTTGCTTCCGTCCCCACTATCGTGTGAGGATGTTTTACAGATTCCCAGAGGTGAATCCTGGGCTGTCACGGCCCCTCAGGGACTGCCTTGTTGGGGAAGATGAAA
>VWPU01010533.1:0-57051 GCA_013398955.1 Callaeas wilsoni
GGCAGAGAGCTGGGACTCTGAAGCCTGCACACCCACAGAGGATGGTGTGGATCAGCTGGAGGAAGCCCTGATCTGGCCATATCACACAAAACCCCTGCTCTTTCACATGGGCGCAGGTACGGAATCAGAAGAACAAAGCCTGTCCCAAATGGAAGATGCAGGGAAGGATCTCAGGGAGCTGGAGGCTGGTGTGGGGACCACTTGGTGGGAGGAACAGTTGCTGGAGAGGGCCAGGTGGTCATTTGAGCATCCACAAGGCCTGTGCTCAGCTGCAGCTGTCCCCGTACGGCGGCCGTCCCACTTCAGGAGGTGCTCAGGGCTCTGCGCAGGGTGTTCGGGAGCCTCAGACGCCTCATTCCAGTGCTCCACTAATAGAGACCATCCTTTCATGGCTCCACGCTGACAATGGTGTAACACCCATGGAGGCAAAGCACGACCCAAAGCCAGTCAAGGTTGTGGTCAGAGCAACCCTGCCTATGGCATGGACATCTCCTACAAGGATCAGGACAAGACGATCGAGGGCACCCTCAGTCATTTTGCAGATGACGCCAAGCTCAATGGCAATCGATCTGCTGGAGGGCCAAGAGGCTCATGACTGAGGTGCCATTGTAGCTGCTGCCTGAAGAATCGGAGGAGAGAAACAAGGAGATTTCATAGAGTTAATTCTGTAGGTGTAACTACAGGTACATGTTAGTAGTGCTCCTTGCTAGAATTTAAGATTAAAATTATTGAATTGATAAATCAGAAGTGCTTGTTATTTTCATTGCGCTGTAGTCATTGATTTGGGGGGGAAATCCTGAAGGCCTTTTGGTTCCTGGGGCGGTGCAGTGTGTGCTGTGTGGGGCAGAGGAGAAAGGCGCCGCCTGGGCCGGGAGGGACGCAAGGACACCAAGTCCTTGTGGCACAAGGAGGTTGTTTCATGCAAAACCGCCTTTATTTGTGTGCAGTTCTCCTCCTAGAGAGCTGCCCTGGAGCAGACATCATTCTGTGCTAAGGAGCTAAGTCATGGAATCCCAGAATCCCAGATTGGTTTGGGTTGGAAAGAATCTTACAGCTCATCCAGTGCCACCTCCTGCCACGGGCAGGGACACCTTCCACTAGCTAAGGTTTCTCCAAGCCCCGTCCAACCTGGCCTTGGACACTTCCAGGGATCCAGGGGCAGCCACAGCTTCTCTGGGTACCCTGTGCCAAGGCCTCACCGCCTTCATAGGGAACAATTCCCTCCCAATAGCCCATCTAACTCTATTCTCTTCTTCTCCGAAATGAAATACCCAAAAGGCAGAAAATGAGAACTAAAATAACCCCCTAAGCAATCCCTTCACACAACCTTTTGGGTGTCTTGTAAGGAAAAAAAAAGGAAAACAAAGAGTTGGGGGCACTTTTTCAGACCTAAAGAGGAAGGAAGAGAACATACCAAATTTTATCTGTTCCCTGGAGTTAAAAAAAGTAAGTTGGAGGTCTTATTCTGCCCAGGTCTGAACTCTGACTCTTCTAAAAGCATGAACCATTTGATGTATTTTTATCTAAGGAAGTTACTGCTGCCACTGCTTAACTTTACCTAAATAAACATCTGTTGCAGGGAGGAATTAAAATATGGTAAGTGCTCCTCCCTAGGCAAGAAAATCAGCCTTTCACCTTCATTTTTGATACATCTTTGAGCTTTCAAAATGGAAATGTATTGTTTTTCAAAGCTGTGAGGCTGGGGTGAGGCATCCCCCAGTAGTTCTAACCCTTCCCATGTCACCTGGAGCACAATGGTACCTTTCTCTCCTGTTCACACACTGTGGACAGGAGCTTCCTGAACATGAAAAACAATCAGAAAATGTTATTGCCCTTTGCATTATTTTCCCAGCTGAGCCATATCGATTAAACCTTCTGTTACTGACTTCATTTACTCACAATGAGAGTTCTCTCTTCCTTTTGTTAAAGAACTCACCAATCTTGCTTCCACTGGATTACAAATCTCCCATCAGTTTCCCTGGGACCTGGAATTCTTCACTGCTTTTATGGAAACTGAAAGCAATCATTACCAAGAAGAACAGGATGGTGTTTTGAAGGAATTACTGTGGGTGTCACATTTGTTTTGATGGGTGAAAAGGAAGTCTCACTTGAGGAGGGAAACAGTAATCTATGCATAGCTTTAATGTAAAAGCCAAGAGCTTTGGAGATAAATTTTGCAGGAAACAAATCTGGTTGGAAAGAGGAGCTAATCCTAATATTACCACAGGACCAAGCTGCAGAAACGTACCTGGAGATACGGCAGCAGGGCAGGCTGAGAAGACTGAATTTCTTACAAAATGTTCTGTAATATGCTGGAATTGGATATGAGACAACCGCTGAAAGAAAGAACAAAAATTAGCAGGTTTTAGCTTTGGACTAATTCTGGGATTTGTGGCTGCAATAAAGAGTAAATACTTTTTAATTTTTTTTTTTTAATTACACTCTGGGTAAGCCCAACTGAAGCAGTTGAGCCTGGTCGAGCTGTATAGATTTTCACTTGGATCCAATTCCAAACTCCAGATTCCAGGCAGGTCCCAAACTGAGGTTGAGTTTCACCTATAACAAAGTTAAAGAAAATGTGCAAAAAACCACCACGTCATAATGAGCTGTGTGAAAACCACATTATTCCATGGCCTTTGATTAAAATTTGGTGAGGCTCAGAGGTGAGATCTCTATAGAGACAACTGAGAGAGAGAGATCTATGGAAATCTATTTAGGAGTTCTCTGTGAAATGAAATCAAAAGAAATAAAGAACAATAAATAGGCCTGATGCATCTATGTACTGTATGTGAAAATTATCCTGCTCCTGGGGTGGTTGGTTTTGGTTCAATAATTCAGGTTTATTCTTTAGCAGCACGTACTCAGAAGAAAATCTGTGGTGTAATTTGTGTGAGGATTTGTGCAATTTGCAGAGGATTGTTGTTGTTATTGCATAGAGAGTTTAATTTTTAGGATTTTTTTCCTTTATTTTTCCCCTTATTGTTCTCACTCCCCACTCTCAGGCCCACAAGCTAAAAAACCACAAACAAACAACACGATTAGAGAAATAACAGAAATACTTTTTAACATCGGTTCTTGCCCAAACAGGAGAATTTATCTAAGACAAAGGTAAAATAAATTATGTTATGTTTCTATTTTCACTTGAGAAATGGTTTCTGCAGATTCCAGTTTCAGCACTTGTTTGGAGCTCTCCATATTTACAGAGAAATCCCTTGTTCTGTATCTCCTTGGAAGTGATTTTTCTGTCTCTTACTCTTTGAAACACTTCCCCTTACACACTCTTTTATTTATTTTCAACTCTTACGTTAAAGGCTTTCATGAAATAACATTTTTCAACTTCATATAATTAATAATTCAATTTAAAATACAGGTTGTTACTGAGCTACGACATTACTTGTATATTGATTTTCCTTTCAATACTACTCCAAAATTAAATCCCTGGAATTAGAGACACAAGTGTTATTATCAAAGTTCTCAAGCAGAATAATAAGGTGATACCAATAACCATCTTTTCTACAAAGTGGAAAGAATTTTGTTTTGTAGGAATTTCACATCTGCATAAAACCACTTTGGATTAAATGTTGACTGCTTTACAAGTGTAATTTGCTCACTGGGATTGTGTAAAACAAGGCTCTTCATGGAAACTCTTCAACATGCATGCAGAGCAAAGCACACAAAAAATCAGCTATGGTACTGCTACAGGAGTCCCCAGTTCAGTGAAAAATAGTCCAGCCCACATTACCCAGACTGGAAAAAATATATAGGCACTTACTCTGTGCTTACACATCTTGAAACCCCAGAGGAATTCTTGTATTCTTCAAGATTTTTGCCATCCCTGTTTTAACGGGATTATTTTCAGTAAATGGATCATATTAGAACTGGTGCCTCAGAAATTAGACGGTTTATGGTGCTTTATGAGCTGGTTCTGTCACTCCACAATTGCTCCTCATTACCCCTCAACTCCAGCTGTACTGTGCTTCCCATAAAACTGACTGCATGCCCACACTATGAGAAGTGCTTTAGAAATACCACTGGAGGCTCTCTGAAACGTCTCCCAAAAGTGATCTGGAGTCACTGCAAAAGAGCTTGAGAAGGTTGTTCTCCCCTCAGCTCCTCACATCATCACCTTAGTGGCAAATACAGCACAAGAATTAAGGGAGGAGAGTTTCTGCTCTCAGCATTCATGTGGGCGAGCTGGCTCCGAGTACAGCAGGTTTTCCACTGCTTCTCCAGGAGGGATGTGAAACACAGCACTGAGGAAGGAACAAACAGCGGCCAGGAAAGGGCAGTGTAACATATGTGGGGAAATAATGCCAGTGCTAAAAATAAGTGTGAAAAACAATTCTTGGTGAGTCTGTAATTCTGAAGTAAACAACATTCTGCTTGTACTTGGAGCAATTAAATACAAGATGTCAAACACAGCTGAGCATTGGGGTGATTGTGGGGCCTTGGTTGATCCTCCCTCTGTGACTGTGACATACTACTGAAAATCCTGAGGAGGTCACACCCCCTCCCCACCAAAAAAAAGCCCAAACCATCCTTTATTGATTTAAAAAGTAAAAAAAATTTTCATTCCAGCTTTCCATAGAAAACTCTTTCAAAGCCCAGAACAAAACAGGTGGATGGCTTAAGATTGGAAATCATAGAACAACAGAGTGGTTTGGGCTGGAAGGGACCTTAAAGCTTACCCAGTGCTACCTCCTGCCATGGGCAGGGACACCTTCCACTAGCCCAGGTTGCTCCAAGCCCTGTCCAACCTGACTTTGGACACTTCCAAGGATCCAGGGGCAGCCACAGCTTCCTGGGCACCCTGTGCCAGGACCTCACTCCCATCATAGGGAACAATTCCTTCCTAAGATCTAACCTAAATTTCCTCTCTTTCAATTTGAACCCATTGCTCCTTGTCTTATCACTACAGTTCCTGATGAAATTTTGTGGTCAACTAAAAGCTCCGTTCAGATTTCCTACACCTGCAAAAAAGCCTTATTGATCTACCGAAATTCCCTGTTCAGGAACCCCAAGAACCGTTTTATAATCTTTACCCAACGGATGATAAAACACTAGGGAATAGGTGGTCATTTGGTAGTTATTTGGGTGTTCACTGGAATAACGGAATCATTAAGGTGGGAAAAGACCTTTAAGATCACCAAATCCAAATCCTCATTCCAGAACCACCCTCATGTTCGCCATTAAACCGATTCCCCAAGTGCCAAGGACATCTAATCTGTCCCCATCCCCTGCAGAACGAGTTCAATTTCATTTTGAAGGCTGTATAAGGAATCAAGTCAAGTAATGATCATCCCATGCAGGCTCCCCCTTTGCCACCACCTTTCCACTTGGGGTATTTCCACACCTAAAGACCACAAAAGAAATTAATGTCTCGATGGCTCCACTGTATAAAACAGCAAGAATTTGACTTTGCATCATCCTTTTGTTAAAAAAGAAATCCAGCCCAGGAAGCAGTGCAGCACAAAGGACAGGCTGTCTCACTTCCCGTAGAATTTACATGGAATATTAAACAATGAAGAATTTTGATAATTTATGCTCTTGACAAAGGTTGTAACAAGAACAAGAAATGGGAGAAACTAATTCTTCATATGGGAAACAATAAAATTATAATTCACTGTAATCGCTGCCTTAGATTTTAATTTTCTGGTTCCCTTGGGCTCCACAGTAGGAGAAACCGAAGGACCTCACAGAAGAATTAAAAAGGGATTTATATCAGTGAAAAAATTGACTCATAAATAGTTATAGATTATATTGCAAGTTCTCATCAGACCTGTTAAAACCAAAGCAGAGAGCCTAATTTCGCTTGTCAGAGGTTTTTAATAATGATCCTTTCAATTAAAAATCCAATAAATACATAATGGAAAACTTATATTGTTTTCAGTAAACAAAACTGTGGAGAAAGCTGATGGAAAAACAACATGCCAGCCAAATCTCTTCTCCCTCCCATCTGTTTTCTCTCCAATTTTACTCAGATTTCAGATAAAAGGCCCAAATAAAAAGCATCACCACCCCACCATTATCCCAGAGAGTCAGGGAAATCTGGCTCCCTGCCTCCAGATAACAGGAACATGGGAATGTGTCCCTGCCAATGTCCAGCAGCCACAGCACACAAAGCTCAAATTCTCTGCCTTTTGTTTCCAAAAGTGTGGGGTTTGGTGCTGGGAAGCTCTTGGAGTGAGACACCTCCTGTTAGGGCAGCATTTCTGTGCTCACACTGCACTGGTCTCACTTGCTCTGCAACCCACGGGTGTAGAAGAAGGGAAGGGAGTGAAAAGAAATCAGTGAGACAACACCCAGAGTGATACAACAGCTTGGAAATCCTGTATTAGAAGGCCTTAGCTTTGTCACTCTCTTCCCACAGCAAAAAACCTCACAACTATTACTCAAAAGCTGTTGGGGTTGTTCAAATCTCTTTCCCAAACACAGCCTGCAGTTTCCCCATGCAATGAAGCACCACTCACCTTAAGGAACACTCCTGTCACTTATTTGAAGAGCATCTTGGCAGTATCCCAAGCATTTTCAAAGTAGACACATCTCCCTGTGGGGCGTTTTCTCAAGTGCTCTGCCATGAAATGCTGCTTTGCCCACATCTTAGGGAGCTTGGTTTCATCAGAAAGCAAAAGTTTTTAAAAAAAAAAAAAAAAAAAAAAGAGAAAGTCATAACTGAGAAAGGACACCTTTCTATTTTAGTCTTATAAGGAACCAGATTCCTTGGCATTTTTAGCAAGCAAGAATTTCATTTTAGCGGAAATTCATTCAATTTGTCTGTTCTTTAGCAAGAGATGGTCAGAGGGATGGAACACCTCTCCTGTGAAGAAAGGCTGAGACAACTGGGATTGTTCAGCCTGGAGAAGAGAAGTGTCTGATAAGACCTTACGAGAACCTTCAGTGCCTGAAGAGCTGGAGAGGGATTTGGGACAAGGGCTGGAGTGACAGGACAACGGGGAATGGCTTCTCACTGCCAGAGGGCAGGGTTAGATGGGAGCTTGGGAAGGAATTGTTCCCTGTGAGGGGAGTGAGGCCCTGGTACAGAGTGCCCAGGGAAGCTGTGGCTGCCCCTGGATCCCTGGAAGTGTCCAAGGCCAGGCTGGATGGGGCTTGGAGCAACCAAGTGGAAGGTGTCCCTGCCCATGGCAGGGGGTGGAACAAGAGATTTAAGGTCCATTCCAACCCAAACCATTTTGGTATTCTGAAGATAACTTGTCTCTTTCCCTCCACTCAATTTTGAACACTCGTGGAAGCAAAAAACACCAACCCTTGGGGTGAGCAAGTGCTTCACTTAGACACTGCCACAGCACAGGCCGGACAACATCTCTGCCATCTCAGAGCTGGACATTCCCAATGCCATTAGGAACAGAGCAGCAGGAGAAGCTGACACCAAAAACGCATCCTTAAGGACGCAGGAAGCCTTCTTCTCCTCCCTGTCCTTTTCATGACAGTCCATCAGAGTTTGTCCCTGGCTGGGGACAGACACCTCCTGCACCCATCCTGCCTGATGGAAACAAACCCAGTCAGAAGCCCTGGAGAAAATATAGAAAAGTCTTCTTTCTTGCACAAAGAGAATGAGGATTTTTGAGGGGAAGGCAGATTTCTGGATAAAAACATGTTTTTCTCTCTCATGCCTGAGCTACCTGGGAAAATAGAAAAAGAGAATCATTTAGTTCTATCTTTACTAAATTTTGTTTTGCTTTTGCCTGAGGTCCCTGATGGTGCCTCTGCTTTTCCCATGTCTTTCTAATAAACCAGCAGAGTTTGCAATGTTTTTTTGTGTGTGGTGGATAAACCAACACTTTGTGAAGTTTCACACAGCCTCAGACAGCTGAACCCATATTTCTGTACCTTATTACACAGCACCTTATATGCATAAAAAGCATGGTTTTCCCAGGCATAGCCAGGCTAACCCAGAGGGGGTTTGGGCACAGCAGTTTCCTGCAGCTTTCTCCCTCTCTCCAAGAAAACACAGAGCTCATCTCCCTCTTCCTACCAAAATGTGCAGCAATTCAGCCCAACAGCCCAGCTGAAAAATGTGCTTTCTGCAACACTGTTGCAATTAAATGATACCAAGAATCAATTAAAATAGAATAAAGCAAGGCACCAATACAAAGCTGAAAAAGGAAATCCACACGTTTTTCCAGAATACTGAGGTGTATTTACCTCAATCTAAGCACTGTCCCCAAATGTCAGTTCTTCACTTGAAAAGTTGTCTATCCCCAATGCACAGTTAGCGGGTGTTACCTGAAGAGCTGTAGGCAATAATTTTTAGTATTTTATTTTTTATTCCAGACAGGATGGTTTGCTTTCAGCTGTGGACTTCTACACCTTTCATCCTCAAGGCTAACTATCAGCACCAATAAAAAGAATGAAATTGATACACAAGACTTATAGGAATGAGCCTGATTAGGCCAGTATTTTTACAGCATCCAGGTAGATAGGAATTATTTTCTGTAATACTTAAAAAACCAGATCTTTTTTCATGTTTCAATTTGCCTTGATATAAAAATACTCTTTTTTTAAGAAAGAAAACCCACCTTATAAGTATTTTCCTGTTTCAAACAAATCCTTTTATCTAAGGGTGAGCCCAGGTTGTTACTTGAGATTGTTTGCATAAAATCTCATTAGCCTATTGATTCTCCTTCTAACACCTTAGGTAGTACTTCATTACCATGCAAATAGAGACAGGCTTTTTACATGTACCTTAATGCAACACTGATTATTCTCCTTTCATAGCAGTAGCAACAAAGCACCGTAATGAAAGTCATCAATAATTGTTCAACAGGTGAAAGAGATTAGAATCAAAGAGACACTTTCTTATCAGCAGGAGCCTCCTTTTCCCCTCCAAAACACAAATTTGGCTGATTAGCATTCTCAGGATCTACAAGGCTTCCAGTTTCATCTTTTCCTACCACAGACAAGCACAATGCAATGTGGGGTGAAATATTTTGGAACTCAGAGTGAAATCCTGGACCCAAAGGAAGCAGTTGCGCTTCCAGTGCTGGCTTCTTCCCCCAAATCCCAGCCCTGTCCTTCTAGCCAGTCCCAGTGATGGCTCTGAAGCACCACCTCAGCTTTTAATTTAAACACTTTTGATGTGAAAGGTACCTGCTTTAATGTGGCACACGGCTTGTGAGAAAGAATAACAGAATCAGAAAGTCATGGAATGGTTTGTGTTGGAAAGGACCTTGAAGATCACCCAGTCCCATTCCTTGCCATGGGAAGGGACACTTTCCACTATCTCAGGTTGCTCCAAGCCCCGTCCAACCAAGCCCTGACACTTCCAGGGATTAGGCAGCCACAGCTGTTCTGGTCTGGATGATCTTTAAGGTCCTGTCAAGCCCAAAGAATTCTGTGATTCTGGAAAGTCACACTGGCAATATGGTGGCTACAAGTCTATCTTAATTTTAACCCTAAGTGCCCTCCAGGATGTCAGCAGAGCATCTCTGGGACTGCCCTTGGGACAGAGTTGCAAGTGCAGAAACTCCAGCAGGGAATGTTTGTTGACAAACAGCCTCTACTGGGATAGAATCACAGAACCCCAGAACATCCTGAGTGGGAAGGGACCCACAAGGATCATCCAGTCCAACCTGTGGCCCTGCACAGACACCCCAACAATCCCACCCTCTGCTCCCTGGGAGCATTGTCCAAACACTCCTGGAGCTCTGGCAGCCTTGGGGCCGTGCCCATTCCCTGAGGAGCCTGTTCAGTGCCCCAGCACCCTCTGGGGCAAAAACCTTTCCCTGATCTTCTGCCTGACCCTGCCTTGGCAGAGCTCCAGCCATTCCCTGGGTACCATCCCTGCCACAGGGAGCAAAGATTGGAGCTGCCCCTGCGTTGCCCCAAAGGTGAGGATGCCAAAGGTGTCCCTGCAGGAAGTGTACCCCAAGGGAAACCGTGCTCTTCACAAAGAGCTCAGCAGTGACTTTGGTAAGGAGCAGGAAAGAAAACAGAGATGACAGGAAAAAAAAAGAATCCAACAAAGCAGATTTGAAAGGCAGCAAAATGGAACTGACTTCACTGGAGCAAAAATGTCTTGAGAGGAAGCCCAGCATGAAGCAGGTAACCCACTCCACCTGAATGAACACTGATTTTATTGCTTCTCCTTTCGTGTGATCACAGCCAGGAGCTGCCATTCCAGACACCACAAACACCATTGATAGAGGCAGGCACTACCCATGGGGTGAAATCTGTGCAGAGCCAAAAACCAAAATCTCATCTTTTTCAACTCAGTCTCCATAAGGAAGAAGGGTAACTGGCTACAAAACAGCTGGGTAATAATGGAAAACCTACACATGACCAAGGTCCTCAGAAGGGGGACAGGCTCATCTCTGCTCCTTGTGACAGGGACAGGACCCAGGGAATGGCTGGAGCTGGGCGAGGGCAGGGTCAGGCTGGATAGCAGGGAAAGGTTCTTCCCCCAGAGGTGCTGGGCACTGAACAGGCTCCGCAGGGAATGGGCATGGCCCCAAGGCTGCCAGAGCTCCAGGAGTGTTTGGACAACGCTCCCAGGGATGCACAGGGTGGGATTGTTGGGGTGTCTGGGCAGGGACAGGAGTTGGACTGGATAATCCTTGAGGGTCCTTTCCAGCTCTGAAGATCCCGTGATTCCACGGACCAGGAGCAGAGGTGTGCACAGAAGAAATATAGGGATGCAATAAAAATGTTGGAAGCAGCCTCCATTACTTTTTCCTTAACAAGCACAAACGCAGGCACAGGGAAGCAGCAGAACTGGAAACGTGGCTGTGAGAGGCAGTAAAAGACACACCTTTTGGAGCAGAGGGCTAAGTGGGGGGAAAAAAAAGTAGAATAAAAAACACCTGAGATTTTAAGTGAAGGAAACACTTCCTACCTATTTCTCCCAAAGTTAAGGGCAATGGGGTCTCCCATGTAGGCAGACAGGACATGGCTGTTAAATTCTCCTGCAAAAAAGAACCTGTAAGAAAGAAAACATCAAGTAACCAGCCAAATAACGGAAATGAAATTTCACTTATATGTGCCTATAGTTTATAATGAATTGGGCCAAATTTCTGTAGCAATTCTGAGCTGAAGGCCGGAGCTTTGCTGTAATTCAGTTTGATTACTATTGTTGACTTCCTTTTCATTATTTTTCCCAAAAACCAATAGAAAAAAACAAGAATCTATTATCAAAAAGTCCAGCAAGGAGGGGAGGAGGAGGAGGAGGGAATATATGAAATAACAAAAATTTAGATGTTTTGAGCAGAACCTCCTATTAGAAGGAAAGGGCTTACTCCATGGTCAAGTTTTACTCCATTGCCAAGAAATAAGAAGCAAAGGAGCAAAAAAAAAAATAAATATGTAAGAAATTCTGTCCTGTCTTGTCAAAAGTAAAGCAAATTAATTGTGTAAATATACATATAATACTAATGATATTATACAGCTCAAGGAAAACCAGCTAATGAATCTCACTGCCTAAAAGAGCCTGCTTCAGTTATCAGCATTCCAGTCACAACTGCCACAATTTCCATTTGTTCTGTCAGAACACAGAAGTGGCTTAGAAGAAAAGGCAAAAGCCTTAGAAATGCATGTATAATATTTACTAATCACTACTAATTCAGAAAGATTTAGGAATTTGTATGCCTTCAGCTGCCAAATATCATCTGAAATGTTTTCATACTCTCCAAGACCCTTATTGCCCTTTCACTTGCAAATTTTAGACAGAATTACATTTTCTTGGTTGGTTTCTTTGCCAGAAATTGTGCTCTGTGCAGGGAATCAGCATTATGTGATTAACAAAGACAAGAAACAAACAATACAACTGAAGTAAACTGTTTTAAATGGCCTGGAGTGACAGGACAAGGGGGAATGGCTTCCCGCTCCCAGAGGGCAGGGTTAGATGGGATATTGGGAAGGAATTGTTCCCTGTGAGGGTGGAGAGGCCCTGGCACAGGGTGCCCAGAGAAGCTGTGGCTGCCCCTGGATCCCTGGAAGTGTCCAAGGCCAGGTTGGATGGGGCTCGGAGCACCCTGGGCTAGTGGAAGTTATCCCTGCCCATGGCAGGCAGTGGGACTGGATGGGCTTTAAGGTCTCTTCCATCCCAAACCATCCGGTGGTTCTGTGGTTCAGTGGATGGTGTTGGTAGCACCCAAGCCAGTGTATGATAGGAAAAAAGTGCCATATTCCTGCCACTATTAAGGAAACAAATCCAGTAAAATGATACTTATCATCCGAAACATATCAGTCAGAAAACTTAACATTTTTAGTGGAAAAGATATCAACATTTTCACCATGAACAGGTCCTGGCACAGGATCATCCAAATTTGCTATGCTGCTAGTTCACCAGTCTGCTGCTAATAGATCCCAGACAAACTTCTCCATGTTCTCTTCTCTGATGCACTTCAGAAAACAGGAAAAATTAAGTAAGTTGATGAAAAACACAAACCCAGGGCTTACCTCAAAAATCTGTAGGTCTTTGTTTTGGTTTTTTGTTTGTTTACTTTCCATTTTCTAAGCACTGTAACCCATATATCAAAACTTGTGTTTGATTAGCCAGCCCCAAAGCAGTATTTTGTGAATACCACTAGCAAAGGGCTTTTCTGATGGGAAGAGAAGAAGAGGGAGCCCACCAGTTCTGAAAGGGTCTTTACTGGACAGGGTCAGTGTTAAGAACAGAAATGCTACCTGGTACACACTGGATACCAAGGGAATACATGAAAATACGCAGCTGGGTCTATAGCTGAGTGAGTTGTTTCTATTAGAATTCACTTTGAAAGCTATTATATTAAATTGGACCATGGCAAATTGTGAGACAATTTGCATTCCTGCTTAAAAATCTACAGTCTGAGTAAATCGCCTTTAAAACTTCATCTCTGTTAAACTGAAATATAAGACTCGGTATTAAAGGGCAGAATTTACCTGTTGACAGCAGTGATGGACTGTCTTTGCTCAAAAGACATTGCTTAATTAAAAACAAATGGGGTTAATGTGAATTAAAGCTATGAGCTCAAGTGCAATCAACAGTCAAGTCAATCTTAGAGTGGGTGACCTTTAGAGGAGAATGTTTTCACTCATTAAAGACATTGCTGACTTTTGGGAAAGAAATATAAAGTTTAAAAAGAAAAAAGATAAGGAGTTGTTAATAGGCTGTGAGAAAAGGATCTAAAGAAAAGCAATCTTACATCTTGCTCTTCCGTGGCAAGTGAGACAAGGACCTATATTTTTAATGAATATTTTCTGTGCACTTTCATTTATCTCCTACATATTGTTATCCATAAGTGTCTACAGTTAAATCAAAAGAGAGATTCACTAGGGAAAAATAACCCAATCGAGCCTAACAACAACAAAAGTGCTGTTATCCACAGGAATACCACAGCTTCTAAGGAAAAGAGAAAATCAGGGAGCCATTAATTAGAAAATTAGTTCCAACCAAGCTGGCAAGGTTTATTTTCATGTGGAAAATGGGAATGTTGCTGTTTACATCTCTCAGAGGCCTTTAGAGATGCCAACTGTGAAGAAAGTTAGAAATGCTAAAAAAATACAGGAATTTTTTCTACACTTCAAGGACAATTGCAGAAGAATCAACTAATTACCTCCCATCTTCTCCACCAGCACACGAACAATGGGACGTGTTGAGGAGTGGGGTGTGAGAGAGCAGCCAGCCAGGGCCACCCCAACCCTCTTTTTATCCATAAAGATTCTTGAAAGCTTAGGAGAAGTTTTTATGAAATTTCAGAGAAATAAGAGTCTTTAGAGGATGCCATTCTGCCAAGAAAGCCCCAGTCCTGCCCACTGTGCAATTTCCACTAGGACAGAAACACAGGCCCATGAGGAAGTTCCCAGGGACTGAGTAAGATGATAATTTTATAGCACCGTTACCTGCACAAAACTTATTTCATCTTCACAACTCGCTTGATTGCTTTTCCCATTATTATTGGAAAGTCATTCCAGAACCTCATTTCCTCTATCTGTGAGCAAACTTCTGAAGTCCAGCTGGAATTTATGAGCAGACTATTTGAAACCACTCATTCTTATGCTAACATTTCCCTGAAACTTTCTCCATTGATTACTTTTCTCTCTAAAGTGCCTCTCCAGACAAAGTCTATCGCCCGTCAACCTTAATTTCACAAGGTATCATCATATAAAATAGGTCTCTATTTCTTTAGTCAATCTAATCATTTTAGAAAAATATGGGACATTTTGCAAGATAAATGTTGGAGAGTTAGGATTTAACATGAGTAATAGGACTTGGAATAAGGGAGTGCCTGGAGGCAGGAGGCCTTTTTGTCCTCCATCCCTCCTGCTCCCTTCTCAGAAGTGACACCTCCAAAAGGTGCTTTAATGAGCCTGAACCAGGCAATAAAACTTTACAAACACATATTACCCGCACATATAATAAACCAGGAGTTGTCCTCTGTAATACAGCAATTTCCAAGGATTGAAGCACTCAATCCTTTCCTTTCTTTCCAAAACAAGGGTATATGCACATCTTTTTCTCACTTGAAATACAATTTAAGGCTCTATACCAAGGAATAAAAAAGGTTACAGAGACTAATAGTGTCACAATTTATTTTCTGAGGAAATCCAGAATCCCAGACTGAGGATTAACAGATCTAGTTCAGGCTGGTCATGCACAGTTCCCAAAGCCAGGAGGAGAACAAGCAGAAGGAATGCTCTGCCTGCACACTGCAGGAAGATAATGAGTCCCCAATTTACGTCAGGAAAATAATGTGCAAAAAGAAGAGTTTCCCATTATACAAAGGATGCTGGGAACACCTGCAGACTCCAGAACACCAGCTGGTTTTGGGCAAGTCGCAGGTTTTTTTATATCTTCTTTCTGTGTCTTTTCTGTGTATGGTTTCTATGGTACATGTTTAGGAAAAAAAAATTTCAGGTGTTTGCAGGATCCTGCCTGTGCTGACCCTACAGATGGGATGACACTCTGAGTGAGTGGGAATACTAAGAAGGGCAATGCCACCCAATCTCATCTGCTCTGGAAAACCACAAACACTTCAGTTAAAGCTAAACCAGAAAAAAACCATAATTAGTGAGTGCTTTGGGCCGCTGTAAAAAAGGAGAAGACAAAAGATGGGTTCATTTAGTGTTTCATGAAAGGTCCCATGAGAGTTGTGACAAACAAGAACAAAATCCACTTCTTCCCCATCACCAACATGAGGCCATGCTCTCCTTCTCCAGACCAAGGTTATTTGTCTATCCATGTCCTAATTTGCTGATAGACATCGTACACTTCCATTCCTTTTAATTCAAAATTAGATAAAAGTTAGGAAATGCGGCGGCACACCGTGTCCCCGCAGAGAGACACTTGGCTATTCAATGTCATCTGAAGTCTCCCTGATGTGAGGAGCCCAGACTAATTTACTGCCTCTCCTAGTGTAGGCAAAATATAAACAACATCATTTACTGTGACCTGCAGTGTGCTGCCTTCCCTTCTATTTTTCAGACAGGTTTAAGAAGTTTCAGAGAAGTACAAATGCAAAAGTCAGAGACCAAGTGACAGGAATAATTTACTGAAACCTGGAGATTCACATCGCACTTGATTTTAACACAAATGGCAGCTTTCAGTGCCTTTAAAAAGGAGACTGAGGAGCTCGGCACTCTGCCCTAGCCAGGTTTAAAACTCTCTCCAGGCACTTTCATTTCCTCTGAAGTAGCAACGTGAGAAAAAAACCCGAGTCAGGAGCTCCACAGTCAGCGCCAGGACAGGAGCATTTAACACCAACGACCAAAAAGGATAAATGAGCCCCTAAAACCCCTGTCTGGAGCCAGAGGAGAAATAAGGAATTTAACAGAAGCACTCGCTGCGGACAGAAGCCACAAACCTGGCAGGGCAGCTGCTCTGCGCTTGGAGTTCAGGGACAATTTAGGCAGCCAAGGCAGCCCAAGCCTTTAAAGCCAAGGCGTCCATCTCCACCCGAACTCTTCCTCCCTCAGGTGCTGTGAGAGCATCGACTTCAAGCAGCCCTTCCCACAGCTTTGGGAAGTTTGGAGAGTATTCTGTGCTTAGCACAGGAGCTCATTAACCTCCCCACCAGGAGAGGAGGAGGAGAGCGAGGCACCTGCGAGAGGATCTCGGTTCAGTTCCTTGTTCAGCTCGTGTCTGGCCAGGCAGGAGAGGATGTCCCACCCTCACACAGGGAGGCTGGAGGGAGATCGGCCTTTGAATCCTCCGCAGGGATGTTGCTCAGGGCACACTGAGGACTGGAAGCATCAGCGCTTCCAGCCTCCCTGGAACACCCCAGAGCAGAAGAAATGTTCCATGATTTACTGGCATTATTGCTTTTGCTCGGAGCACTGATAAAAATGTTGGCTTGGACAAAGTAGCAGTAAGTGAAACATAAAATAAATAAAGTTTGGGGGGTTTATTATCATTGCTGCTCTCATTTCAGAAGAAAGCCAGAAGAGAGATTTCCCGAGAAACTCTGTTTTTTTAAAGACCTCCTAATATCAGATTGAAACTACACCCAGCCATCCCCACTGTGGGACTAAAAAGAACGCAAAGGCTACAAGGAAATTGCAGCAGTTAGACACTTTGGGTTTATTCCGGGACAGGAGGGAAACGCCTGATTTCCTGTAGCTGTTCTCTCTGTGATCACAGTGAAGGAGAGACTCACCCCAGCCTGCTCAGCATCCCTTTTCAGTCACCCTTTCCAGCCATTCGCAGATCCTCAGGGAGTGTTGATTGCTGGCTAATGCCAGGCTGGCTCCCACTGGCAACACTGAGATGCAAAAAAAAATCTGGAGCACTGATGTCCAAGATATTATTGGAACAAAAAAAGATGCATTAGAGCACGTGCCTCGTGTATCCTATGTCAATACTTTCTCCTTTAGCAACTTTAAGTCCAGTAACTTGTTCTGATCCTGGAAGAATATGAACCTACAAAATAAAAAAAATCTGCCAGTCTCTGTGTATTTTGCTGGCTTAATTTATCAATAATACCAGTGAATCGAAACAGCCAGGGCACAAATGCTCCTTCCCTTCTGCTGCTCAATAACAGAGAGAATAAAATCCGTTAAAGGGGTAAAGTGGACAGCTAAAATCTTTATCTCGTACACCAAGACATCCTGAAGGCTTGCCTAACACAAACTTCTTCCAAAATACAGAAAAATACCATAGAATATGAAATAAGAGGGGAACACAGAGTTTAATGCACACAAGTGCATTGGTAACAGGGTTTTGTGGGGTAGCCACAGCAAAATAATGTACTAGGGGCTATAAAAAACCACGAAATCCCACACGGGACTGGATAAAATCTGACACTCTTTTACAAGAGTGGGCTGCCAAGGGGCTCTGGATTCACCCACTGAGGATTTCCCACCTGGAAAGTCCAAACATGCAGATACGCATCCACTCCAATGCATATTTTACTTCCAAGTTTAAACTCTCGAAGAATATTTTGATATGATCGTTACCACTATGCAGATATTAATTTAATGCGTGTAAATTAAAATTCAACTTGGCAGCCTGTGCACAGAGCAAGCATTACTTGTCCCACATACCAGGCAAATAGTTGACAAGTTGCTTCCCTTCTGTGAGACAAAATGTTTATCAGGGTGCTCCCCAAATCAATATTGGGGAGCTGTAGCCAACTTAGAGACCTCTGACATTTATAAATTATAAATTTACCACATAGTATTTAACTACAGCCCAGCTATAATTAATATTAACTTGCCTGGAATGCAGGAATAAGCAAACTGTGAGGTACATAATTTTTGGAACAACATGATGACACAGCCAGGCACTGTGGAAGTGTGGAAGTATGGAAGGAATGTGACTCCCAAAAAGGTAGAGACAGATGCGTGCAGCTGCTCATAGCAGGCACCCACCAAAACTATTGATTGAAATATTATACTCAGGAAATTTGAGTTCAGTTTTGAAACTGAGCTCTCCAGAGTTTTTCCTGTCTCTCTGTCCTGGGTTGCAGTGTATTCTATTACCATCTTCAGGAGCTGTTAAAACTAGGTGGGGCTGTGTCCCCTGCGTCCTCTCTCTGGACTATCTTCTGTTAATAGGCCAGCTGTCGGAACCGGGTGGGGCAGCGTTCCTTATCTCTCCCATGCCCCATCCTCCCTCTAGGGAGGATATCTCCCATTAATGGGCCATCTAGTCTCACCACATGGCTGATAAAATTACATCCTCCCATTGTGAGATGCTCTGCCCAGAGGGAGGGACCAAGCATCCCATCCTGGATATAAGCTAAGATTCCGAACACCAGAGCCAGCCCTTACCTACTGGATTCCCAGAGGACAAGAGCTACCACTGGACCTTCAGGTGAAGACCAGACCTTTTCTACAGGATCACTGCTTCAACAGGACCATCTTCAGCAGAACTCTGGAGGACTGCAGCCACCATTTTATTGGACTGCTACCAACACCCTGACTGACAGGGTGTCAGGTTGTATCCTGACTCTGTCAGTGGTTTTTTTGTACTATTGCATTTATTTTAGTTTTTTTTTTTCCTATTAAATTGTACTTCTGACTTGGAGTTTCTCACTGGTTTTGCTTTCAAACCAGCACACTCTCCATCCAGTCCTTCCTCCTTCCTTCTCTGCAACACAGGGAATGAAGAAGCCTCGTTTTCCCTCTTCCTGCACACCTCAACCATTTGATTTAACCATCCTTTACAAGCTGCTCAGCTCACCCTTTGTATCCCAAAACATGCAACTGAACCAGGATATCCCGCATGAACAGGATAGAAGATGTTTTTCCAAGGAATGTGATGGACCCACAGAACTCCTGCTCCCATCTTCCAGCACATTGCTCCTATGCACCCACAGTGCTCCTCAAACTGGATATTGAAAAGCATCAGACTGGAAGAGCAGCCCAGGATAATTTTGGATAGAGTTTGATAATTAGAGTTATCAGGCAGTAGGAGCCTTCCTCAGGCATCTTTGAAACTTCCTCAAAGGAAAGACAATGTGATATTGTGAATATATTATCTCTTTGCAAAGATAAAAGCTGGAGTCATGCTGTGGTCATCACAAAACCTCTCTCTCTTTTGGTTTCTGATGTTTTTCTGCACTTTCTGTAGACTCTGGTCTTCTTTTTCTTTCAGATGTATCTGCTTTAGACGAAACAGTCTGAAAATCTGTAGTAGTGTGACAGCAGCTTACTACAGCAAACTGCGTCTAAAAACACTTAGAGCCCACAAGTCCATCCATTAAATGGATGGCAATTTGCATAAAACAATATATCGATTTTAAAACCTGCAGAAAATAGCTGAGATACTTGGAGGTCATCACATCTTGCACCAAAATTCTGAAATTCTATCAGCTTTTGGAGTAAATTTATTTTGGCTGCAATGTCCCTGTGTCCAATTCTCCCTGCATTGCCTAGTGGGAAATATCCTTCCTGTACAAGCCAGGGAAAACTCAAATTAACTCCCATATAGAAAGTTGTGCTTATAATCGCCTTTTTTTAAGGAGCTGGAAGTTTGGGGAGCAGATTGTGGTCAACAATGAACCCCCTTGACAAGGTCAGGTGGTTTATGAAGAGAAAATTGTTGCCTGTGTAAAAGCAATTAGGTTGCGCTGAAGAGAAGCTGCCAAAGTCTCAGCAGCCTCCATGGGGGTAAAGCGGAGTAATTAAAGCTGATTTAATGCCTATTTACACCAGCAAAGTCTGGCTCTTATACTGGCTGTCAAAAGAAAAGGAAAGCGGAGGTGATGAAATTGCATAATTTCATAAAAACCTGCTACTAAGTAGTGAGGTGCTGGTGCTGAAATACCCAATTATCTACTGGAATATTAACCTCTGTGCCCACAGGTGTCCATGTGGGAAGCAGAAGCGGGGAATTTGGTGCAGTCACACATTCCCTGAGCCCTTACCAACACCTAAATCCTTGAGCCGCTGCCAGTAGGGGAGTCCACGATTTAATCTGCTGTGCAGCTCCAGCTCGTGTTCTGCTCTGCAAAACCCCCCAACAGCATCAGCCAAAGCTTTCTGCAGCAAAAAAAGGCATCGACAGAAAGCCTCTGGAGCAAGGGAAAAGCAGGAAGAGTTTAAGAGCTTGAGCACAAGTTGGATAATCCAAAACTCGAGTTTTCCAGGCTGCTGAGGTGAGGGCACCTGACCTCAGCTCAGCTCTCCAATAGCCAGACTATAACAGCCTTGGATTTAACCACTATTTATCCTCCCATATTTCCTGGGAAAGAATTTGCTGTTAAGGTCTAAATTCCATCCACAGGAACCAAAGATAACCTTAACTGGTGAAGAGATAAGACTTAATCATTTCTTAACTATTATCAATGTTTTTATAGTTCCCATATGTTTTTGAGATTTGAGGGACAGGGGTTGTTTTGCTCTTTTTTGTTTGTTTTTAATTAAGCAAAGCAGACAATTTGTACTAACTCTGTAATTTTCCCCTCGCCCACAGAAGAACTTTGAACAACAACTTCTTCCTTCTTTCCATTTTACCTGCGAGCTCAAAGCCGACTTTCCTCTGCTGCTGACAAAGTGAACCTGAGCAGTGGGAAGCCAGTAAATCTCAAGCAGCAGTGATGCTTTATGTACCTTAAGTACTGCAAGATTAAAAATGTGGTTTTATCACAGTGTGATACCAACGTTAATAACTCGTCTGGAGCAGGAATTCAAAGCTTTCACTATTCTATAATTGAAAGTAGCCCAGTTGCACATGGATTCAGGCAGCAACAGAGGAGCTCAGATCATCTTAGTTAGTGTTTCACTCCAACAGGAGCCTGAGAAGGGCAGTGAGGCATCACTCAGTCAGGCATTACCAACACTGGGGTTTGCATTAGCAAATGAAGCTACATGCAAGTCACAATCCCACACCAGCCGACTACAAAGCAGGTCAGGCATGCAGAAAAATTCATTCGTGGCACTTGCTGAAAGCACAGAGAACATTTAAATTTCAGATTTTCAGCCCATCAGCAATAGCCTTACCTGCTGCTACATTTTCAGTTGTCCCAGCAACAAGCAATTCTTTTTCTTTCAGCTTTTTTATTATCGCTTCTCCTTTTCAGTAGGCTTTTGTGAGACAATTATTTCATAAATCTTAATTGATGTTTCGTTTGGTTTTGGCTGGGCTCAATATGACAACTGCACGCTGTCACAGAAAGCAGCTGTCCCTCCCAGCACGGCCACGGCCACTAGCAGCTCTTGCTGCAGAGCTGGCACTCACACACGAAAAGGATGCAGAGCAGCAGGAGCAGGAGCGACTGGAGGGATTTCAGGGCAGGACAAAGGGACACCCAGGTGGTCACAGCCTGGGATAGGGGCAGGAGGAACTGCAGCTCCACTGTGCTGAGCTATGGCATCTCCACAGTGCCAGAGACAGGGTGGGAGCTGCCCAGCTGCAGGGAGGGGTGGGCACAGGTCACCAGGAAAGCAGGCAGAGACCACGGGGAGGGAGGCTGGACTCCACCGCAGGCAGTACTTGGGATGTCACAGCTCTGAGAAGGGTGGAGGGAGGCAGGGTGAGACAAAGGCACAAGAGAGGCCAGTCAGGGGCACTCCAGTGAAGCAAGGAAAGGAAAGAAACCTTCCTCAAATAACTTGAAGACGTCTTTACCCTGCCTGGGAGCTCCTGGACATCTGTCCTTCCGGAAAGCTCTCCTAGCAGGGTGGGGAAGACAAGCCTTCTCAGCTTGCTAAGCAGAAGGAACGTTTAAATTCCAATAACTCCTTTGGAATCTCTTCACTGCACACAGTTCTCTTCAGAGTATGGAGATGCACAAAAGCAAAAGAGCAGGAGAAGCCAAAGAACCACCAGCAAGAGCAATTTGAAACATTCATCTGGACAGCAGTGCTATTTCATGTCTCCTCCTTAGCCATTGCTGGCATCAAACTTAGCACAAAACCCAGAATCTGAAACGGTTTCCAATAAAAGCAGCACTTCCATGGCTGCCCTGGAGCTCCATTAAACTGGTGCCGCCTTCAGTGGTGGAGCTGCAAGTTGATTTTTTTATTTTCCTTATTTGATTGTAGCTAGCCATGCTGTCCACCAAGCTGTTCCTAAACCCCTACCTCACCTCAATACGTGATTCATCCACAGACTTTTCAGGGAGCTGTTGCACATTTGCTGCTCCCTTATTCTCTAGTCCTTGGACTAAATCAGGAGAAATGCCATCTCCTTTCACTGTTAAGGATTAACTGCAGCATAAAATAGTCTGAGATGGGAAAGCTGCTCTTGTGCAGCTGCATCCAGCTTTGAGGTTGTGGGTTCTGTCCATAAAGACGCCGTGTCTGGGGTGGCTGAGACCCAGAGCAGCTCATTGCCTCTCAGAACTCATCAGAGCTCAGAAGAGCAGTGAACTGGGAATAATATGGGGTTATAGACCAGGTGCTATTGCTCAGGAGGTATTGAATCACAGAATGTACTGAGCTGGAAGGCATCCACAGGGACTATCCAGTCCAACCTCAGGCCCTGCCCAGACACCCCAACAATCACACCCTGTGCATCCCTGAGAGCATTGTCCAAATGCTTCCGAAGCTCTGGCAGCCTTGACCACTGCCCTGATCTATTTGTGTCTAATAAAAGTGTCAGAATGTCATTTTAACAGATTTTGGTAATGATTGCACCCCCTTCTCTCCCAGAGCACACATTGCACCTGACCTTAAAAGCTCATAAAAGTGGCAAGGATGCAAAAATGCTCTGTGTGTGTCCACACACAGAGCTAAATCAGCTCTGCAGTTACAGTCACCTCTGAACACCAGCAGAAGTCTCTGGGCACAAACTGTCACCGTTTGTATGTCCTAAATCAGCTTAAACACAGCCTGAAACTCAGAGCTCAGTACTGCCTATAAGCCTGTGCTAATGGCTCTCAGCGCATATACACTGCTCATTTCCCACCTGGATTTCCTGCTCTTCCATCTCGTTGGCACAAAGCAGGCCCAGCTCATGTTTCTGTTCCAGAGCAGGCTGCAGAGGAGCAGGAGGCAGCCAGGGGAGCTTCAGCACACAGCGAAAGAAAAACCAATTCACTCCTTCCTCATAAATCATAAAGAAACTAGGTAGGTAGAACACAGCATAAACTCAGGCAAATTCCAGCATTTCTTATGAAAGAAATCTAAAGGCAGCAACCAGAAACTTACCAGACACCAAGAGGAATTTAAAAAAAAAATCAACTTATGCAGACATTTATATGTTTTTCGAAAGTAAGAATATTTAAATGAAGTGGGTGAATGTTCTAAGGTGGAATTGCAGGAGTATTAGTCAGCCATAATTTCATTTGAAAAGCCTAATAACACCCCTGGATTTAAATTCCATACATCATTCTGCTTTCATTTTGCAGTTGTTGAAAACACTGTCACAAGAGAACAATATACACCATTTCTAGTAGTGAATATTTATAGTTTTTGGCTTCTTTATCCCAAGAAATTGCCATGTACATAAAGAAAATCAATCTTTTCAATTTCCAAACAGTTTTAGAATTTACGTTCATTTTCTATTATAAGCATTTGACCTGGTCTATGAGAAGTCAAATGGAAAAGTTTCTACCCTTTGCAGTCAGGAAAAATACATTCCATGAGTATTTTTAGACTCTGCAATGTACAAGTCTTAAAACCTGAGATATCCCTTCGCATTTTATTTCCTGATGCTCAATATCTTTTCTGTTGCCCGTTTGTGATAACAATTCCTTTGAGGCATAATGAGGAAAAGCCAAAATTTATTCCACACAAATTCTTCCTTCCATTAATAACACTGACAAGGATAGAGATGCTGAGGCAGTTTCTGTGCATTCGACAAAAAAAAACCTAATATGAAGCTGTAGAAGCATTTTTGGTTATATTTATCATCAGATGCTGCAATTAAAGACTGACAAGTTTGCAAAGCAAACAAAACAGAAATAACAATTGAGGCCACACCTCCAGGGGGAAAATGAAAGTCAGGGTGTAAAATTATCATCTCTTGAACCTGGTCAGCCTGGCTAAACACAGATCTGCAGGAAAATACAGGTATATGACATAGATATATATGAATTTAGCTCGAATTTAGCTCGAATTTATCAGTTAGCCCTCTTGCTAAATACACAGAACTTCTGGTCTGAGGCCAGAAAACTCAAAAAGTTGTGAGTCATTAGCACAAACCAGCTTAGTCTATGTGACCACTTTTCATCCTTAAAGGCTCAGACAATTCAAGACTGTTTGGCTGCCCTCTCTTCCCTGTCAAAAAAGCAGCTATTAATTAAAACCTAGAGTGGAAGCAATAACCAAGCAAAAACCAGACTGATGCTGCCAAATTTTTGGAAAATGGCTCATCATTTTTTATTCCATTTAGCTGGTGACCAGCTCTAGGGGTTACATTCCTGCTGAGAGGAAGGCACCAGGAGATCTTGGAACTGTTGGGTTTTCCTTCTAAAAAAAAAAAAAAAAAGTAGAGCAACCATGTCTGAGAAGATGCTGACACCACTTAACAACCAGAGTGATGGGAAAAAACAAGGTTGGGAAGTCACCTCCTATGGTTTAAACCATTACCTTGAAAATCAAAGGTGAAATTCAACAATGCATGGCACGGCTTCCGAATGGTCTGCTGGGGACTGCCCACACAGGCAGGAAGGATTCCCTCCAAAATGCCCCCAAAATGGATAAAAGGATGTGGAGGAACTGTTTTCCATAAAAGATTTCCCTGTTTTTTCCTATCAGCACAGAAGCTCTGCACCAGTTCCTGGTCGTCATAAGTAAGAACAAGGCAGAAAAATCTGAAACGTCAGTGCAGGGCATGAGAGAGGGGGAGTATTTCCCCAGGATTATATTTTGCTTAAAATGTAGTGTGCTCTGGTGAAATTAAAAAGTAAAATGTGCATGTGGAGTGGCATTGTGAGAGGCTGAAGGACCTGCTGTGTGACAGGAATAACTCGGGGAGGGGACACGGAGAAGTGGCTGAGCGAACAGCTTGTGCCAACACTTCCTCCTCTAGGATTTGACAGCAGAATTCTTGGAGGACACAGGAAAAATTCTAATCCACAGTGAATTTGAGAGGCTGCTACTCTCTGCCAACAACAACAAGTGACAGTGTTCTTCTCCAGTATCATGGAGGGAATTTTGTCTTTTGTCTTTAGCTTAGCAGGATTTCCAAAACTATGTTGCAAATCAGGGATGAAGTGAGTCGAATCTAAACTAATATAAATCAAGGTAAACATGCAAATCTGGTTAGGCAGAAAGTACAGTTTGTCTCTATCCTACTTACACATTTCTGGTACTTTCTCTGCAGTTTCAATCAATTTTATTTTTTTAATGAGAAGAGAGGCCAGTCTGAGGAATTGCAATATAATTGTGAAATTTAAAGGTTACCATCAAAGTATATTTTTATTTATCCTCTTTAGCTCTGAAATATCCCACCAAGCTTCTAATATCTAATAATCCATTTAGAGAAGCTGAATGTTATCTGTAAAAATTAAATTGTTTACATTCACCATGGCTTACCATAAGTAAAAATGCTCATTCATTATTTAAAATGCAGCACAGCATGGTGAATTTTGTGTTTTCCCTGCTCGGTTTTGACTCTAGCCAACTCCATAAATACGTTAGCACCATCTTTTGGCTAAACTGGGTCCTGACCTATATTTGTATCTTTTCCTTCCAACTGGAGTTCTTGCATCTCCCTGGAATTTCCAATCTTTTGAACATGAAGAAGAGCCAAACTGTGAAGTGAAGCTCAGGCTGTGGCTGACAACCCAACCAAGACAACCCTTTCATATCTACACTGAGGTACCTTTATGTTGTTGCAGCCCTAAAACAGAATTTTTATAATTATTTTCCTTCTCCTAGAATTGTGTAATGGTGATTTTTTTGTACAAATGCAAATCACCTCCACTAATTATTAATCAGGTGCTTGTTTGCATCATGTCTTTTTCATAAAACATGGAATGTGGGCTTGCTCTAGGGATTTGCTGCTACTTTGCCATTCACTTGTACTTTATGTTACCCAATATAAAACACTCTAAATTCAGACTTATGGGGGTTAGTAAAAAGTATTTTTGCCTTGTTATTTTACCTTACATTTCTTAATGTGTTTATTGAAATTAGTTGAAAGGTGGAATGAGAATGCAGCTTCTATTTAGGCAAAAATCTCCCCTCCCTTATGTATTGCCTTTATCCTTCTGACATCCCATCAGGAAAACCATCTTACATCTCCCTCTGCTAATGGTGCCTCAACAGGATCACATCGGAGCAAGGACGGAGGGAATATATGGCAAATATGAAAAATTCAGGACTTCAGGACATTGTACAAACTGGACTGCTGGAATTTGAAAAGTAACAGGGGGGTTTTTTTGGTGTTTGAGTGGTCTCACTGTGTGCTGGTTTGGACACAAATCCAGGAGGAAACAGCCCGAGAGGGGCGTCGCACTCTCTCCCTCTCCTGCCTGCCAGGCAAGCAGGCCCTGGCAGCCCCTCCCCCACAGGTTTGGGAAAATAATTTCTCGAGTGAAAGTGAAAAAAACTATTAACAGAGTCCCCCGCTGTCACGGGGCAAAAAAGGATATTGAAACCCCCTCCCCTGTCCCCTAAAAGAGGACTATGGATTTTAGAGTTCTTTCTGTAGGTAAAACCTGCAGTCCTACGCTGGGCCGGGCCAGGCCAGGCAGGGTCCGACGATCCCCCTTGGAGGGTCCCGCCGCGCAGGTCCGGAGATGGGAGCTGGTCTCGGATGAAAAGCAAGCCAAAAACAGCCCAAAAGGGAACAGAAGCTGCGGAGGCAGATCACAGTCCCTTCTCCGCTGAAAGCTGAAGAGACTAGAGAGCAAAAATCCTCTAACCAACAAATGTTGTCAGAATCGGGAGAGAAAAGAATGCAAAACATTCTAGATGCAAGGTCAAGTTGGCCGCTTTAAAGAGTTCTCTCGGCTTCTCTCTCTCTCCCCTTCGCAATTTAAAGGTACACTAGAGATCAAGCAGGCGATGGGGAATACAGCATTGTCATAGAATCACCCCAAGACACACTGTTACAGACACAGAGGGCCCTCTCACTCCAGTTTCAGTCTCACCCCAGTGAAGTGTCCCAATCTGCTTCCATGGAGGTCTCTGGAGTTTGGCCAAACTCCTGTGGGATTATCTGGACCTGGAAGGAAAGGATGATGAGGATCCTCAACTCCTTAGTCTGACCTAGAGAGAACAAACACAACTCAAGGTCACTCCAGGGATTTCCGTCCCATGAAATCACCACACACACAATGGGGTGCAAAGGAAAGCACACTTCAGAGCAGGGCAAGAGCCAGCTGCAAAGCTGGGTGATTTCAGACAGAAAGGACAGAATTTGGCACAACCTTCTGTCGAGTTTGCATCATCCATAGACCTACTAATCCCATCAGAATCCACTCTACCTCATTTGTAAAAAAAACATCCTTCCAGGGAATACCAACATGAAGTATTGTGTACTTTTAGTGATATTGTCTACATTCCAGCTGGGGAATGGTGATGTTTGGACACTGTGCTCTGCAAAGCTCTCACCATTCTTCACCAGCCTGATCCAGGAGTGCAGATACATCAGGATTTGCCCCTGACACTGAGTGTTGCAGCTTTGTTAATCTAGAGCAGAAAAATAATTTACTGCATGAGAGCAGCAGATACCAGAGCAGAACCTCACGTGAGAGGGAAGCAATGAGAAATATGTGCCACATGTATTTATATATTTAATATGGGCATTTAGAAATATGTCTTTGCCAGTAAGAGCTACTGGAATAGGGTCAGTGAAAAAAAGTCAAAGAAACTTGCCTAAAACTGGCTGAACTTGTCCAAACAGAAGGCACTTCTCCTTTCTTCCTTTGGACTTGTTTAGCCACAATAAGAAAAACTGGTAATAATTGGCTAAATTGTGACTTACAGCTAAAGCCACACACTTCAAAAGTCTTCTGTGTAATAAAATATTTATCTATATAATTCGTACCTATATAACACACATACGCATACCAAAACATATTCTTTTATCCCTGCTGATGTAACTGCAGTCCTCAGGACTGAGAAATCTGGAAAGATTGCTTGGACTGGGCGATCTGAGAGGTTTCTCACCTTAATGATTTTATTATTCCATGATTCTAAAAGAGCACATGTGTGAACACGAATGTTTTAAGGCCACATGGAACAACAGCTGGAAATAGGAGACAGATAATAATGTCTTAAGAGAATATTACATATATCTGAAGAAAATGATGCTAAGATGGGGAGAAAAGCAGGGATGTACAAGAGCTTGTCTCATTCTAGCTGGCAACAATCACATCAACCAGGAGATTTATAGGATGAAAAACCCCATAACTTGAAATTTCAGGAAGGTTGGGGAGGGGTTTTTTTCCATTATTTACCAAATGAGGGGGGAAAGTTGTTCCAGGGCTACATTGCTTATATGATTATCCTACACATATCTTTTCAGGCACGGAAAATCTTCAAGGAGCTGGTGGGATTCTGTTCCCATTTAAAGAGCCAGAGTATCACAACTTTTCATCATTGAATGAAAGCACAGAGTTCAGGAAATGACTCTCGAGGGACCCAGCCTGGCTCCATCTCATTCCAGTTCCTTCCAACCACATCCAGTGGAAAAGCTGCCCTGACAACACACACCAATAACAAAATCTACACCAGCAAATTTAATATAGGAAAAGAGAAGGGCAAAGAACCAAAAGGAAGGAAAACTTTTATCATTATATTTGCAATGCAGAGGCAAAAACTGAAATCACCCGAAGCAAGGTAAAACTGCTTGAACTGAAAAATCAGGAGTACAAGTTTCTCTTTTAATTCTGAAAGGCTAAAAAGTCTCACCACATAACTATTTGCCTGAGGAAGTTTAAGTTCAAGGAGATGTATGGATAAATAAAAGGAGAGACTAAAACCTGTGTGTTCCTTTAAAGGTACTACCCCAACTTGATGCAATTAGTTTAAATCAATTCAGAAATTGTTTGAAACACACCAAAAGAATAGTTTCTAAATAGAAATCTGTTGAAAAAAGGGGGAGGGAAGGGTTTGAACTTGCAGGAAGGATTTTTCTTCTTGTTGCACTGGCCATTTCTTAAAACATCTCTAAGGCTTCTAAATCTATAGTTCACACTTGAAATTTGTTAAATTTTTTAAGTGTGAAAGCTTTGAAATTTCAACCAACAAAACATACCATTGGTTTTTTCACCTTCCCACTTACTATTTGATAATGGGCTATGAAATCACTTATTTGAAGAGAGCCCAGCCAGTCTCAATAATTTTGGGTACCTGCATTAAAAGCAGTATTGTTCTGCTCTTTACAAATGGCAGTTTTCCCAAGCCAATCACACATTGTTTGGAAAAGTCCTCCGGCACAGTGTGTGTGTGCTGTACCATTATCATGGGAAGTGTTTTGTTTATTGAAAACCCACTCTCTGTGAGCCACTAAGCCAAGTAAAATTCTGTATTTAACAGCACTCTGTGCCTTGGGCCCTGACCAAGGGCTGCTGCACTCATGTATTCAAGCACTTTACTGCAAACAGCAGAAAATCAGCTCCTGCCAGACACTTCAATATTCTCTTTTTAAATCACCTAAGAACATCTTACGGAGACTGGCTTGTTTAGGGATTTGGTGTCACTGTTAGAGGCACCTCTGGCTCTGCACAACTCCCTGACAGGAGGAGGCAGCCAGTGAGGGTTTGGGCTCTGTTCCCAGGGAACAGGGACAGGATGAGAGGGAATGGCCTCAAGCTGTGCCAGGGGAGGCTCAGGCTGGACATCAGGAGGAATTTCTTCCTGGAAAGGGTGGTCAGGCCTTGGAAGGGGCTGGAGGTGTCGGAGTCCCCGACCCTGGAGGTGTCCAAGGAACGCCTGGACATGGCACTCCGTGCTCTGGGCTGGTGAGAAGGTGGGCATCAGGCACAGGGTGGATTTGATGGTCTGGGAGGGCTTTCCCAACCCCAGGGACTCTGTGCTGAGGGGGCAGCAGAGCCGTGGCCACCTCAGGCGCAGCAAGGAAGACACAGAGCAAAGAGCTTGTCCTGGGGTGTACCAGCTCCCAGAGGATCCAGAGCTGGTCCAGCTGAGAGGGACACAAACTCTGCCATCCTTCTGAGCACCACCATCCTCCCCAGAAGCGTCAGCAGGGGAGAAGGATGGGACAGGGAGCTGTCAGGGATATAATCTTTCTGAAGAAGTGAGAGAGAATAACCAGATTTTTCTTGTGGATTGAGGGAGAGCTGGGAAAAACAGGACAACTGGTTTTATCTCTCTACTTTATTATCCTCCCTAAAAATAAAAAATGATAACTAAAGAAAAAAACAAATAGGGACCACACTGGAAAAAAAATCCCAAACAATGATCCACACATCATCTTGTATGATCCATTTGCTTCCATAAAGATAAACCTGAGCATTGCTCCCCTTTTGGCAGGAAAGGATCCTTTTAAACAACCCTGACAGTCACATATCAATGCTCAACACTTGGATTTTCTTACCACATAAAACCATCCTACCAAATACTAAGCAGGCAAAGTTCTCGCTGGCTCTCAAAAATCAGCCTCAACATGAAAAAAGATACCAAACTTCTCACCAGCACTAAATCAGCACTCCACAGGCTAAACCATAAATGTATTCAACCAAGTCAGCCTTTGAAACCTTTCATTTAGCTCTACAAAGATAACACTAGATCAGCATTTTCATTAAAAAGAAATGCCATGGCTCATTCCTTTTTGTGATTGAAGAGGAAACAGCAACATCTTCCAAAACTCAGGAGAGAAACATATGCTGCAATAAAAAATAAATAAAACTGTGATTGTTGTTCCATTAAATATTTCAGTCTGTGATTTTAATTACTTCCTGATTGGGAAGAATTCTCATGTTAAAATCTCCATGTAATGACAGCTCAAGTAGATCAAAAAAAGCAATGGCAGAACTCACAGGATGAGCCAGGCACAAGGTGCAGGGACAGAAACTTTACTGGTCTTCGTTTGTTCTGGTTTTATTCCAAATGTGCAGCTGAAGAACCTTTCACCCCCCAGCACCTCTCTGTTCCCTGTCCAGGCACCTGTAATTTAGCAAAGAAGAAAACTACTGGAATACCTGAAGCTATAGCAGGTTTAGGTTGCGGCAGGTTGGCAAGTCCTTACCGAGGTCCTTCCCTTTGATATCTGCAACAGCCAGAGTGGGATGGCCCAAAGACTGAACGTGAATGAGTCATTGTCCACAAAGGAAGCCAATGCCACGGAACAGGAGGCAGCGTCCCCGGACTGGGCAGGCACAGACCCCACAGACTGGTTATGGTCTGTGCTTAAAGGCTCCTCAGACACAGACTAAGGAGTAAACATAGAGCAAAGCAAATGGGGAGGGGTTTGGCAAAACGTCTTTCTTCCCTGCAGATCATTTGAGGTCAGAACTTTTCACTGGATGGGGGGATGAGTTTCAAGGAATGATTTGTCCAGATATCTTTCTTCAGGATGAAATGACTGGTTGGAATGAAGGGCTGATGGAGAAAATGAGGGAGTAGGAAGGGGAGGGCCTCAAGAAGCAGGAGCTGAACTTCCCAACATTATGAATGGCATATCTGGTTCAACCATGACCCAAAACTGTAAGAAATCCATAATCTGGAAAGCAGGAGGTGCAGCAAAGGTGCCTTACGGGCAGCACACAGCCATTCCCCAGGGCCCATGGCAGGAGGACATCAATGGGATGGAGCCAAGCCCCAGGCACACTCAACCTCCCCTCAGGAGTGCAACACCTCGGTGCCATTTCCATTGCTGCCCTCCCAGCCATCCCCTCTGCTAAAGCCTGACACTGTCCAGGATGGGAGTTGTACTTGAAACCCAGAACAGTCTGGGTTGGAAGGGACACTTTAAATCTCTTGTTCCACCCCCTGCCATGGGCAGGGACGTCTTCCACCATCCCAGGTTGCTCCAAGCCCTGTCCAACCTGGCCTTGGACGCTGTCAGGGATGAAGCAGCCACAGCTTCTCTGAGCACCCTGTGCCAGTGAGATGCTGGGTGCTCAGGTGGAAGCAAATCCTCCAAATTCCTCTGAGAGTCAGTAAAATAGACACTTATAACTGGAGAGGAACTGATGAGCAGTGTCAAGCCAAAAGCAAGTTTCTAACGTTCACACATTTTCCCTTTTACTGAAGGCTTCCTGTTCAACCAGTGTGTAAACTCCACCAGAAAACAGCAGTAATCATTCTGCAAGAAACCAAGCCCAAATTTGCAAACCAAAGTGAAGACCTGAAAGAGTCTTTTTGTTGTTTATACAGCACTGTCCTCCAGCTCTTTAGTACCACAATGCAGAGCACTAGTAATTCAACATAAATACATAACGGTACATAAGGAGCATACACAGAGTCACTCACAAACAGCATCCCCAAAACCCAGAGACAAGGAGCTGGGAACCTTTGCTGTTGATCATGACTACTTTCTTTGTGTTAACTTTAAAATAGTAATGATTTTCTTTTATCTTAAATACATGAACAATGAAGTAAAACAATGTCAAGTCAGATGAGAGAACCCTAAGTCACTTCAAACAATCGAGATCTGACGCTTACTGTAAGTACAGTTCTGCTTTCAACAGATTAAAGTACTCTCAGATCTATTTTTTGTTCTAGTCAAAGGCAGACACGTTGCATAAAACATCAGGGGGCTTTCTTTGATCAGATGCATAACTTTACATTTCTTGTTAAACAGTTATAAAAATAAAAAGGCCTTATAAGAGGTAAACTCAGAGGATATTTATACTTTCCCAATGACAGCTCAATCGGGGTCTTGAGTTTAGCACCACTTTCAAGATGTAAAAATAATTATTTGTAGAGTAAGTTTTCAAGTTACATCTCTAGAGGAGATAAAGGAATGATCCACAGCTCTGTGCAAAACAAGTCCCACTTGGAGAGGGTTGTTACCTTCATTGAAATAAACCTCTGCTTAATATCACTGGATTAGAATAGAGAGACTTTCCGAGCATTAATAGGGCCTTTTTGTGCCACTCTCCAAGTTCACAGGAATGATAAAACTGTCTTAATTAAGTCTAAAGATTTTCTCAGCATAAGAGATTATCCCTGGGAGAGGCCGCCAGAGCAGTTCTTTGTCTTCGACAATTAGATCAGATCTGAGGCACAAATGGCAAAGCCCAGAACAGGAGCTTCTAAAAATAAAGCATGGCAAGGACAGGCTGGTGCTCAGCCTCAACCTATAGCCTCGTTTACTGGGGGTTTTAAGGCTTTTCCAAAAATAAAAATTAATTTGAGCTATCAAGTTTTTATATTGATTTTCTTCTCTCTCTCATCCAAAAAAAAAAAAAAAAAGGAAGGTTAATCAGCTGCTGAGGAATTTGAAGGATATTAACCATAGGAAGGAACATGTAATACAAAGGAAAATGGGGCTGTTAAGACCCTCATACTTAGGGTGAGGTAAAAACCATGCTGGACTGAAGGTTGATTTCTCCAACTTTTTTTATCTTGCAGCTCTGCAGATTTTAACACCCAGCAAAATAAATCCAACCACACAGCAAACAGCTGCTTTTCCTTGGAGCACATTTTTTTGTTGGATCGCCAAGTGAGCACCAGGGATGCACAGAACAGTTTTGGTTTCTGTGTTTCCCAGGCAACTTAGTTCTAGCAGTCAAAGCAAACAGAGAAGGAATTCTTCTTAAAACATCAAAAAATCAAATAACCTGCTGGCAGATTAAAGGAGTTTTATCCTCGTTTATCTAAACACCTCGTCAACATCCTTAAACTCAAAGGGATGTAGGTCAGCTCTGCTATCCTTTCTTCAGTCACATCTGAAACCATGACAGGGTTCAACCACTTTGAACAGCATCAGCTCTGTGTGTGCTGCTAATCCCACCCCCTTCCCTCAGGAATGTTAACTTTCATCCTCGGAGACAGTGTCTTTTAAAAGTGCGGGTTTTTTTCTTGTCACAGTGATACGGTAGCATTTCTAAAGTCTTGGTCTTTCCACAAAAATGCTTACTGGTTATGCAAATAAAGGCCAGCTCGATGCTTTGGGTTGAGTTAATTGACACAGAGTTAGGGATTCATATACACAACTTCTCCAGACTGCAGAAAGCAATTTCACCCTGATTTGCAAGACAGCAGCACAGAATCATCAGAGTTGGAAAAGACCTCCAAGATCTATAACTGCATTCCTTTAGTGGCCACCTTGCACAATCTCTCACCTGTTCCACAGTATGAGCGGAGGTGTGATGGGAAAGCAGCACTTAAATTCCAGCTCCACACTCATTAAAATTACATACAAGTACCTGTGGTGTGTATCTGCCAAAGTATTATTTATTCTCCTTCCCAAAACTGGGATAGATTGTGCAGTTTTCCTTGAGGAGGTGCACAGGAAGCCAGGAGCACAGCCCAGACAGCTGACCCACAACTGGCCAGGGGGATGTTTCATACCATGGAATGCCATGCCCAGTGTATAAACTGGGGGAGCTGATGGGGAGGGAACAGTCACTGCTGGGGGAATTAGATATTGGGCATCACTCATCTTTCCTGTTGTTTTCATCTGTCTCTCTCCCTTTCACTACAATTATTAGTATATTTTATTTTGTTTCAATTATGAAACTGCTACTTTCTTCCCAACCCTCCTCCTCACCTTGGCAGGAAAGGTTAAACCTCAACAGACAGAAGGGTATTTTTGCCTGCAGCTTTGTTATTCTCAGACGAGTCCTTTGGCCTGTCCGTGTCATCCTTGGCAGGATTTTTTTCATGTCAATGAGGAGAGGAACCAAGAAATCCACTGAGGCTTTCAATTCATCTTTCAACTCTATATCAAGCATTTAAGGGTAAGTACCCACCTGGTGAACAAGGAACTTTGGTAACACAGCTTGGGAAAAAGAGCTCTATTCCAACTTCCATTATCAGACACTGTCTCCTGTCCACCTTCGTGCAAAATAATTTGCAAAGAGCAGATATCACGAGATGGGATGAGTGATGAAGAAAACTCCTTCCTTCAAAGGTTTGAGGGTATTCTTTTCCAGCAGTTCAGCTGGCTCTTTGTTAAAATGCTAATGCAGCTATTTGCATAATCCCTTCTGAATAATAAATAATGAGAATAATAAAAAATGAGTAAGAATCACAGAGTGAATTCTGTGTCTACACCAACATGGAGCTGGTGTTGATCTCACACTCTCCTTTGCTGCTTTCGGGGCATTTTTGTTTCACTTTCCTGTGAGACATAAAGCAATATTCTGCTTTTATTTCAAAGTTTACATTCCTATGACTGATCCTTCTTCGCACTGAACCCCCTGTGGGTGCTGCTCAGAAAACATCTCAGAAACACCTCAGAAAACATCCACTGCTCAGAAAACATCTCTCCATCCCCCATGATTTGGTTTTCATGGTGGTTTGGACAGCTGCAGGCCAGCTTGGATGGGGCTTGGAGCAACCTGGGACAGTGGAAAGTTCCCTGCCTGTGGCAAGGGTGGAATAAGATAATTGTGAAGGTCCTTCCAACCCAAACCCATTTGTAATTCTGTGATATCTGCAATAAAATTCCAGTTTCCAAATCACAATTACTGTCCAAAGAAAAAATTCTGTCTGTAGTGGCAAGTGATGACTGGAAAGCAGGGGGAAGAAATTCCCTGCGTCTCACAGGACTGCGTGCATGCAGGGGTGACAAACAGGGGGACACGCGGTTTGGCGAGACAGAGAACAACCGGAATTCATGAGCATATTCCAGGTAAATGTTAGAGGATTATCCCTCAAAGAGACACGAGCTGGGGTCTGACCAGGAAGGACCTCCCAGCTGCAGCCAGGCAGCACAAGCCAAAATCAATTAAATTGTACTAATTTCAGCTAATGAAGCAGTGCAGATGGAAACCCCTCAGACAACTGTGACTCACAAGCACCTCCCTCCAGTGAAGCTTGGGGAAAAGGCGGAAACCTGGCCATAAGGCCAACGCACACACATCACACGTGAGCAGGCCAGGACCTCGTCCTGAATCCTGGAGTTCTGCATCAAAAGCACCAATATGAGGAATGTGGCACTGGACTATTCAATTTTAGCCAATAAACCTATAGGAAGGTTCCAAGATACAAGAACAGTCATCAAATAGACTAAGGCAGATGATGGGATTCATGTATTTTAACAGTTTTGGTGCCGGCCCTTTCAAATTATCTCAGAACTTTTTATACCTAAGTAGTTTCTAAACTCCTTTTTCCCTTTCTTTTTAACAGATATGTTCTACACTTTTTAAAAATTTTGAGTTAAACTAAATGGTAAGAATATTTCCTCACACACTTTTTATTTTTAAATGAAACATGTTGTAGTTATGTATGAGATTAGGAAGAATTGTTGGCATACATTGTCTTCTAAAAAAACACAGAAAATTTCCATTATTATCCCATTATGGTCAACTCTGAGTAAATATTTTCTGCCATGGGGTGAACCTTGCTTTAGGAAAGTCCAATCTTCCATACTAAAATGTGGCATAGCTAAAATCTGATGTTTACAAATGTACAACCAGCGCCATCTAAAATAAACTCCAGCAAGGCACCAAGATTGATGTTTCCTTTGCTTTGGAAATTTTATCATGGTACAACATTAGAATAACACAAGACAAATCATTATCCTCAAATTTCCCCTTTACTTCATGAGGAGGAAAGACTAAGCTGGCCAAGACCATCAAAATACTCCATGTTTCTAAATACCACAGCTAAGGGCTGCTGAAGTTTCCAGTCAGGGCTTTTAAATCAGTATTTTCCTGGGTATAGGCACCAGGAAAGCTCAGCATGCTCATTTCAGGTGCAAATTGAGCTGTACCCAAAGGATGGGCAAAAAAAGGTTAACAAAGCCTTGGATGGCACTCAGCTTGAACCCTGGTTAAATCACATGCACAGACACTGTGTTTCAGGGAAAATAAAAGGTATTGCTGACATCAATACATCAGAGCCAAAGCTGCACAAGTCCCAGAACTGAAGGGCTGCTTGATATCGTCCAAATGGGGGAGCAGGAATTACAAATGGCCAACACCTGCTGCATTACTGATCTGGATTCTCTTCTTCTGAGCCTGTGGGCATAATTTGAAATTTCTGTTCCATTTGTACTAGACCAAAGATTTCTGTCAAGGCACCATCTGTAGCAATGAAATCCCCATCCAATTCCAGTTCCTGACACGAACCAAACAGAACCAAATGGAAATTAAACCTGTAAAACACCTACATGAAAGCACTCCCCTTCAAACTATCAAAGTCCTCACCCATCAGATTGTATTTACACCCTGTGTAAAATCCCTTCTGGGACCATTTGGAACAGCCACAGCCAGGAAAAGCCTCAGTAAAAGCAAAAGCACAACAATCTGAAAAAGGCTGACAGCTTGCATTCCCAAGGCACTCTCCAAAATTGTTCATTTTATTCCTCTGGGAACAATTGGGGTATTTGGGATAGTCCAGCAGCTGCAGGTGCTGGTCCCAGGGTGTGCAGGGAGCACGTGCACGGTGCAATCAGCGCTTTGGTGCAGAAAAGGGAATTGTTTCTGATATAAAAACCATCTCTGAACTGCTCTGTTTTCTTTCTTTCATGATCTGCTGAAGGAAGTAAATGACTGGTGATGGGACGAGATCCAGCATTTTTGCATAGGTTTTTTTTCCCAGGAGCACTCAGAAGAGCATTGGATTCTCAGCCAGGTAGAAAAAAATAGAAAGTAGTATCTTATAAGGAGCAAAAAAAGAAGAGTTTTCAACTCTTTGCACATTTTAAGCTGGACCAGGGCACACAATCAAGTGTTGTGCAAACGAAACATGTAAGAAGAGAAAATTGCCCACATTCCAGGTTTGCTGAGTTGTGAGAGAGGACGGGAAGGTATTGGAACACACCGCTACAGGGTGAGACCAGGAGGAGCTCTGTGAAGTAGGGTTATGCTCAGCACCTCCCTCACCTCAGCAAATATTAATTCTCTGGGGTTGGTGACCCAGCAGAACTGTTTGGCATGAGAATTTCTCAGAGCATTTGAAAGGAACTTAAGAAATGGAATGCCTTTGACACCACTGGGATGGGGATCATCAGCTAATATCCATACTGAGGTTACCCTCAAGGGAAGCTGAGTTCCAGACAGCAGGAAAGAACCAACCTGCTGGGGAACCTCCTGTTCTTGGAGGCATGAGTTAACACCTGTCAGGGAGAAGAGACAGCTGTAACATGGGTCACCACAGAATGCCAGAGTGGATTGGGTTGGAAGGGACCTTAAAGCTCATCCAGTTCCACCATAGACAGGGTCACCTTCCACTAGACCAGGAAGCTCCAAGCCTTGACGTCCATGAGTCCTGGATGACTTTCCCAGGAAAGAGATCCCACACTTTGACACCAGTTCATCGTGATCCTGCTGTCCTCTTCTCTGCCAGCCCCAGGAACCTCAGGCAGAATCAGCACAACCTGGGCTGGGACAGGACAAGAACTCCCAAGCTGCTCCCTTTGCTTGTCCACAGCCGACTTTGAATCTGCCTAATCCCACCTGCCTGGGGCTCCTTACAGACATTAAATACTTTCTACAAGAAAGTATTTAATACAGTTGGCTGGGTCAAGAAAATTTATTGAGCTGTTGCCACAGAAAGTTAAAATTTATGAAGGGCTTCATATTAACTAGATTGTATATAAACATTTTAAAACGCTTCATGGAGAAGTAACTGGAATAACTCCGAGCTGAAGCCACGGGGATTTGCTTTGAAAAAATTGCATTTTTCCTCTGAAAACATTTACATGTGACCAGAGGTTTTACACCACACCTATGTGGTTGTGGCTACTGAGGGAGAATTTTGTGGCTTTTGTCCAAAGTCACTTTGAAAGAGCATCCCCTCTGAAGGGATAGATGAAGGGCTTGCTGCTCATGTCTTTTCTGACCTTTGAAAAGAACAGCCAAAGCTGCACACAAGCAGCTCTTCCACAGCATAAGTGGTCTATTATTAATTAACACTCGTGCCACACTCAGCTGAGCCCACGAGCCCTTTTCCCTGGTCACTGCAGGCACAGAGAAGGAAGGGAAGTTAAAGTCAGACTGGAGAGGCAAGGAGAGGCTGAGGCCACCCAGCAAAGCCCTGGCACAGGAATGCAACCTGGGATTTAAACATCTTAACCCTGCGAAGGCCAGGATCTCTCTGCAAAGTCCCAGAAGCTGTTGCTGCTCCCTCATGCTTCAGTTCCAGTTTGCCATTGATTTGTGATTTACGGGAAACCCATGCAACATCACCTTGCTGAACCTGCAGGCAGCCTGAGGCGATTTTGGGGTTATTCAGTAGGATGTATGGATGGTTTTACCTTCTCTAGACCCCTCAATGTGATAGTGGATTGAAAACTTCCTCCTGACTTTCTGCACTGGGATGTTTTGCCAAAGGTCTTCCTGGTGAAGTGGAAGGAAAAAGAGTAGAAGTCAAGCCTGTGAGATAAAACTCAGTTTTACAATTAATCTGAGCATGGTAACGGCTGGAGCTGTGTCAGGGAAAGGTTAGGCTGGATATCAGGAAAAGATTCTTCCCCTAGAGAGTGGTTGGGGAAAAACTCAACAGAAGAGACAAAAAGACACACGAATTCTGTCAAAAAAGACATTTTCCTAAGTGTTACTGTAATAAAACAACAACAGATGAAAACATGAGAATCCAAAATTAAAATTAATGGCGAACTTTACAACACATTCCTTTAATCCCTGTACTAGTAACAGAGTGCAAAGCTCCTCAGAAATTCCTCGCAGGACCGAACTTGGACTCAGCAAAGAGTTAAAATGGGCAGCCTCACTATTTGCTGTTTTGCTCTCCTAAGTGTTGCCATGCACTGGATGCATTTAATGTGCTGAGGAAAAGGGCGAGAGAGGTCCCCACAAACAGAAGATTTCGAGGGAAATTGTCACTTTCTCCTCTTAAGTGACAATTCTGCAAATTCTCGATGTGACAGGAACAATCGAGAAAGCGAATTAGGGGAGAGGAGGGGAGGGAGGCTGCTGGTGCTGGGTTTGGCACAGAAGGAGCTGCACACGCTCGGCTGCGGGGGTTTGCTCAGGAATTCCGGGTCCTGCAGAGCACGAGTAGCATCTAGAGGATGTGGGGAGAACTTCCAGAGCAGGGAAGGCTCATCCTCGGGAATGGGAACAGATTAAGGGAGAAAATAAGGGGGTGCCCTTACCCCCTCCCCATCGTTCTTAGAGCTGCTTAAACAGCCCCAGTCAAATCCCACTTTGCCAGATCTAAATGGGATATTATGGCATTTCTGCTGACAAAAGAGGCGCATTAATAATACACACACACACACACACACACACGCACACACACACACACACACACAAAAAAAATTATCCCACAAATCCCACAGCAGCTGGGGAAAGATGACAGGCTGCAGGAAGGAAGAGATAGTCCAGTGGAAGGTGTCCCCACAATGGCAGGGGGTGGAACAAGGTGAGCCTTAAGGTCCCTCCCAACTCAAACCAGTCTGGAATTCTGTGATTAGAGGGTGAATTTTATTTCTCCATTCTGCTGGAGTTAACAGCCAGCAATAGCAGAGGACTGGTCACCTGGCTCAGCCACCTGAAGCCTCATCTCTAATGAGAAGAGATGCAAAAACATCAGCTCTTGTAACAAAACATCTGATAACTACAATCCAAACCAGGAAACCAAATTTAGAGCTCGATATTACAAAATATTTTTGAAAAGGACTTTTTTTTTTCCTTCAGAAGTAGCTTTTATGACACAGTCAGTTTTCACTAAAATTCACCAGTGAGCTTGGCTGTACAGTCCAACCCGTGCTTTTCTGAGCAGGAAGGATAATTTCCTACTGCCTTAAAGCAAACAGCCTTGGTTGGGTTTGCAACCTTGTCTGAATGTCCCTGCGCTAGAAGACATCCAACACAAGATTTGGAAGGTCACCTTCTCCTCCTTTCCTATTTCAGCTCACATTTACTAAAATCAGAGCTCATTCTTCCCCCCACGGCTGCAGAAAAAGCAGCAGCAAAAATCCAGGCAGATATCAACCAATCTCTCTCTCTTCCTTTACTGGAAGTCCACCTAAACCTGCAGCTGTTCCCACAGCTTCTGCCCAAGGAACCACTTCTGTTTCTTCTGGAAAGGCACAAAAAGGCCCTTTAGCCATCCTACATTATTGTTGCACCCAGACTTTAGAGGGCAGATGGCTTTACCAGCTCCCTGCCAACCCACCTGAGCCAAAGCAACACAAGTCACATTCAGGGCCAAGAATTTATTGACAAGTTAATTAAAGCCTTGACAGTCCAATTCAGGAATTATTATTAGTCCAATTGCAAGGATACAAACATTTGGGGTGCAAAGCATCCAGTTGTCTGAGCCCTTTTGCAATGATGGGGTGGTTACAACCTGGGCATGCAGAACTTTCTCACATCTCCTCCTTTCTACATCTTGACCCACCCTTCCCTGGATGTCCCTTCATTGTCCTCAACATCCCACCTTCCTCACCAGAAGGATTATTCCGCTGTTAATGGAATTTCTTCTTCTGCACTCTGTGTCTTTCTGAATGGTTTGCTTCCTTGCTTTTTCCTCATTAGTGCATAAATTACATGTTATATCAAGTTTTCCTTTTTTATGTGCGGTCACCGTATGCTGGATTCTTGTTCTTTTTTCCCTTTGTTATTCCCCAAATCAGCTTTATCAGTGTCCTTGTCGCATCCTTGAAAGACCATTAGTGCCCACTTATTGTAGATGTTTACAAGCCCCACGCCCTCTGTAGCTTCCCGTGATAGCATTTTGGGGGCTCTCTGCTATGTTCTTCTATTTTCGAGTGCTAATAAGTCATCAGCACAAGTTATTTCCACAAAGATCCCTTCTCCAGGATGACACTGAATGATCCACTCCAGCAGAGATCAGGAGGTAGAGTAATTCACGTGGATTCATGTGCAAATCAGACAAAAGTACCAGCAGCTCTTGATTTTCCTTCAGTTTTTTATAAGAAGTTCTTTCTCCTCACTCCCAGTCACCCTCTGAAATTCCCAACCAACTGGAATTAATGGTTATTTGAAATATTGTTTGAAGAGCTAAAGAACTAAACCTAAATAACGCAGCTGACCCTTGCTGGGGCAAATTCTGCAGGGCTGTCAGATTTGGGCTCGTTTACTCTTCTTCCTGAATGTTTGTTATTGCCTGCTTCAGGGTTTGCTCCAGCTCCTGCTGGGAAGTTTCCAGCTGTGACAAAGGAATATCAAGTCCAGGAGGGCTGGTATCTACTCCATATGTGTTTTAGTAAGATTAACAGCTTCCAGCAGCTTCTTCTGAAAACTGGATCCCACTTGTAGTGTCTTAACCTAACTCTTAAACATATCAGGAATTGGGAGCTGATTTTGCCGGGGGTCGTATCGATGATGGGATTTATTGCTTCTTGATAGTTTCTCATTTTTGGAGAGGTCAAACCACCGTGGTCTGGTTTTCCCACCAGCTCAAAAAACATCGGGTGCCTTTCCCTTGCCTCTACTCTCCTCCTACCATCCCTGAAAATACATTAGAGTGGCTGTGAATAAGTGATTGCTTTTTAAAAAAAAAAATTACCAGAGGTAAAAAAAAAAACTCATCAAGTTTCCCACTAAAATTTTACTGGAGGGAATGAGCGGAAAGTGGCGTTCAGAAATAGCAACCAGCGATGCCAGGGACACTGTGGGACAGAGACCTGTCACCTGAGTGTGATGTACAAACGTGGTGGGCCCGGGGAACTTCTGAGGAGCCTCAAAAAAGGGGCCAATAACAGCACAGAGGTTAAAGACTACCTGGAGAGAAAGAGACCCCGAGAAGAGGCTGCACATGCTCCTGGCTCCCAAGGAAAAATATAAACTGTGTGCTACAGTGTGCTAAGCAAGTAAATCTATTCCTGCGGAGCTCCCCACCACCCTATCCCCTGGGAAAGCAGGAAAACTTTATATCATCACCTCGGGTAGTTCATGCAGACCGGGATAAAGCAGCCTCGAAAGTAAAAATCCCCAGCACTTCATTTCAGGGCCCTCTGACTTCATTTCCAGGGCTCTCCAGCTGAAATGCTTGCAGCCCTGAGGGACAGCAGTGTCACATTTTACTCCTCTACCTTTAGAGACAGATATGATCTCGAGAAGAGGCTAAATTCTCTTCTGCTACAAGACCAATTTAGCACCATAAATGTGCAAAGAGAATTTATCTGACAGCCTCTCTGTCCCAGTATTCAGGAAAGGCTTGTTGGACCCAGAAGTGACACATCAGCATCTTTCCCACCTCCATCTCCCTGACTCCCTCCCCTCAAAGAAACGAAAACACGAAAACCGAACAAGGGTTTAAGAGCCGACATTACCCACAAAAGACAGATTTAAGACTCATTCGGTTTGTTCCTTACTGCTCTCTTGGACTATTTACCCTCTTTCAATGCTAATCCACCTTCTCTCATTTACTGTTTGTATTAAGCAATGACCCGGGGCCAAAGCTGAGGGTGAGATTACAAAGGGGAATTCATTGCCTTTTCGGAGCGTTTTGGACATACAAGCACAAATTGACCTCTTGGGGTACTCCCTTCAAAATCCAGTTTTACAAGGCCGGATCAAAGCACCAATCACTCCAATTGTCCTTTGAGCCATTTGCAGATTTCCTGGCCCTTTATAAGAATAAAAGAGTAGAAGAAGATTTCAGTCTCTCTTCAGCCCAGAATGTACACCCACACTTCCCAAAATCCCACATTCCCAAAATGATTTCTTCAGTCTGTGCCTTGACTCTCATTTGCTGGACAGACATCACACAGAATCCCAGAATGGTTTGGGTCGGAAGGGACCTTGGAGCTCATCCAGTGCCATGAGCAGGGACACTGTCCCAGGTTGCTCCAAGCCCTGTCCAGCCTGGCCTTGGACACTCCCATATCCCATATTTGTCAAATTGACCTGAAATTTATATTTCAAATGAAATGTTTTTCATTCATTTATCTTCAGATAAAGCTGTTGTAATTAGAGACTTTACTCCAGCTTGTTTCCATGCTCCTACCAAACAGGAGAGAAAATAGGAACCACTTATTTTATTTTTAGCAAACTCAGTTTCTAACCATTTTTCTTTTCTTTCCCTTGTCTTTTTCTCTAGACACAGGAAAACCTGGCCATATTCTAGGCAAAGGACAAAACAAGGAGATTTGATGGAATAATTCCAGTTTTACTGCTTAGCACACAGGAGCTGGAGGAGGACAAACTCAAACACTCAGAAATATACTGCAGTGTGAGAAGCCTTAGGAGTATCTGGGTGGCCTGATCAATGTCCCTGGGCCTCCCAGCTTTGCCTGGACCAGTCAGCCAAGGAGAACACCGGTTCCTGGGATGCCATATGGAAAATGGGCAATGACACACATCCTGAGGGTGGCCTGCAGGGTAAACAAGGTGAGTAATGATCCCTGTGAGCTCCTTTATGGTGCTGGAAATGAGTCTGCAATTCCCACCTTGGTATTCGACACCAAGCATAATCCATTCACAACAATTTCAGTTTCATGGAACAAAGCCGGGCCCTTGAATTATGGCTGTGACAGCAGGAAATAGTAAAATAAAGTTTTATAGAGCTGATAGTCATCATTATGCACTTATAATCATAGAATCATTTAGGTTGGAAAGGACCTGTAAGAGCATGGAGTCAAAATCCTGTGTTTGGCTGGGAAGGAAATAGGGGGGACACAGATCACCACATTTTCATTTAAGGAAAAAAAAAAAAAAAAAGAAAAAAGAAAAAAGAAAAAAACCCCTGGCACTTTGATCTCCAGTGTTTTGCTCCGGCCCTGCTGGGATTGCTGTTCTAGTTAATCCAATAATGAGAGCAAACGATTGACCACTCAGAGTTGTACCCATTTCCAATTCCTTCCTTCCTAATCATCACTCTGACTCCAGGTGGAATTGAGCAGAGTTCTGCTAATTGTCTTCTGAAAGGGGAAAGAAAGAAAGCCACAAAAAGAAAGCTTCTCTGAGCAACCTGTGCCAGGGCCACACCAACCTCACAGTAAGAAACTTCTTCCTTGTATGGGGGGGGCAGGGGAGAACATTTACACCAGATTTTCCCTGGTGCAGCTTCATCCTGTGACTTTTTGCTTTGCCTTCACCACCTGCACTTTCCAGCCTGATCTTTAAACGCTCGTGGACTCTCCTCCATTCCTTTAAAACGTTTTATTGCCTCTTGTTAACAACTCCTTAATACTTGTTTAAGATGGACTAAAATGAAGGAATATCCTTGTGCTTTTCCAATCCATCCCACAGACCCATGTTGTAGCACTGTTCTCTCTCCACCTCCTGGCAATTAATGTTGACTCTCCTAGATAGAGCCAAACTGCAAATAAAGAGGAACATAAAAATGTCCAGGCCCCATCCATTGCAAAAGGCAGAGGTTGGCACCCCTTGTTTCTGGAATTTACGGACTGCTTTTTAGTTTTATCATTTTATCCCCCTTGAACGGTAAAATCAGTTAATCCTGGGTGGCAGCATAAAACTTGAGAGCAGAGGCAGACCGTAAGTCATCCGAGGGTGTTGTGGCCCAAATCGCCACAGGAAAAAGCAGCAGCACTTAACTCCTTCCCCTCCTGCTCCTCTTCAGGGCTCCAGGCAGGCTGCAAGGTGAATATTTATCTCTTTAGCCCCTCTAAGGGTGCTGCAATCCCCACCCTTTAAAGGTGCGAAGGGGCCCGGAGACACAGGTCTGGTAATTAGTCAGTGAAGTCCATCAAGGCTGAGAGCGGGGAAGGTGAAGCGCTCTGATGGGAAGGCTCAGAGGGAGAGGAGGTGGGAGCGCCCGGGCACGGCGATGCTCAGATGATGCAGGCACAGGGCACGAAACTTTAAGCTAAAACCCTCACCTTCCATCCCACTCCTTCATCTGCAATTCCTCGGCTCGTGCTCCGCGGGAGCCGCTCGAGCACTCGACAAGAAGGAACTCAGGAATGAGTTCTCACCCGAGTGTTCAGGCGGGATCCCGAGGAAAGCCATCCCCATCTGCTCGGGCTGCTCCCCACGTGCCCCCGGGGGCTGGCAGACCACCTCCTAAACCCCTCCAGCAGGCACCATCCCGGAAATCTGCCTTCCTGAGAACAGCAAAGGATCCGAAAGGCATTGTCTTAATCAAATATTGGAACTTTACTCAGTTGTGCGAGAGCCCGGATGAATGAGAAGGCAGCGGAGAAATGCACCTGTGCTTGTGTGATTCAGCGAACAGGATGCTGAACCTCATCCTGTGATGTTTCCACATCACACCACTGTCTGCCTATGGGATATAGTGGGTTTCTCTGGAAGATCTGGCATGGGCTCTCATGTGGGCTAAAACCCCCCCCAAAATAATAATAAAAAATAAAATAGCAACAAAACCCAACTGGACAAACCTGATCTGACCCAATACATTAAAATCCGTTTCAGCTCACAACTGTGTCGTTCACCAGGACCCGTTTGGAATTGGTTTCAGAGATGCAGGTATTTCTCATTTCCTTGGGTGGCGTTACTAAACGTCCAGCTGCTGCTTTAGGGACGTTTCAAGGAGCTGCTGCCCCTCACGCTCATGGCTTTCCTCACTGAAGAGCAGGAATCCGGGCACAGCCCATCCCCCAGCCCCCGTTCAGCCCGAAACGGAGGAGCCGTCCCAGCACCAAGAGGTGGCGCCCAGAAACCAGGGGATGCTGCCCGTGGGACTGGCTTGTCCTGGGGCAGCGCCCAGCACGGTGCTGCCAGCAGCAGGGGGAGGAGGGCAGGCGGAAAACACACATTAGACAGATACAGAAACTGTACAAAACGAGGATCAGCCCTTTCCAGCCTCCATTTCCGGCTTTCAGGGCTCCTCATGCTCCAAGAACCAGGCTCAGGTTGCTGCAGCTATGCTCACACCAAATCAGCAATTTGTTCTTTCCTCACATCTTTGCTATCAATTTATTCAAGACAGACCCTTGACTCTTTCTCCTGGCCTCAGCTTCAGTTTTCTACACCCTTTACAGGAACACTGTAACAGAGTAAATTGCAAAATTCCATAATAAAGTAAAAGTAAAAAGCAAAAGTCCTTATTGTGTTTTCCAGTTTCCTTAAGCTAAAATTTCTTGGATTTAAAATGAGAAGTGAATATTCAATATCCACATTTTGAGCACAAACTATTCAATGAAGAAAAACAAACCTTTTACTGTAGAAATTAATCAAACTAGGAAAAAAACCTCAAAGTACAAGTCTATGATATCTTGATCTTTCATGTTACAAACATAAGCTGATGATCAGCAAGATATTGAAAGAGAAAAAAAGGGGGGTAAATCTGGTTAAATTCACTGCAAAGAGATTTCACTGAGGCAAGACATTATAAGCATTTTAAAAATAGAATTTTTTTGCCAAAAAAAAAGGAAAATATTTACATTTTGAGAAGTTTATAAGCCAGTACTTCAGGGTACCTAGTCACTTGAATGAGAGCTATAACTTATGCACTGAGTTTTCTATGGCTGATGTATTAAAGCCTTTCTGAACACTGATGAAGAACAAAAAAATTAGCAGCAAGGAAAATATCTTGTAAACTCGCCCTATGTTTTTATCAAGGGAAAGAAGCTGAAGTTAAGCAACATTCTAACCACTTTAGTAAAAGGTATTTGTCTGGATTTGTAGCCTGAGCAACCTGGTCCAGTGGAAGGTGTCTCTGCCCCTGGCAGGGGAACGGAATGGGAGGAGTTTTGAGGTCCCTTCCAATCCAAAGTGCTCTGGGATTCCATGATTCCTCACAGCTGTCTCCACAAAAAAACAATTTAAAAAATTGTGGAGGGCAGCATCAAGATTTTAAGGTGCTTTTGAGAAATCTCCGAGGTTCTGTTCTGCACTGAACCCAGTGGAGCCTCTTGAAGGGAGAAGAAGGGCCCTGGAGGTGGCACACTGCAGGCTGGATCCACCTGCTCCAAGCCCTGTCGGCTGAGGAGTGCTGCAGGTGTTTTAATGAAGCCATTTCCATGGCAAAGCAGCAGGGCGGTGAATCCCACCCGGCCTTTCCCTCACACAGAATTCCCGCAAAGCTCGGGCATTGTTTGCATCCCTGGCTCAGGCTTTTGCGCTGCCTGCGTGGTGCACACGGGGTCCCTCTTTCCCCCTTGGATTGCTCTCCAGGGAGCAGCAGGACAGGACGGCAGCAGCCTCCACGGCACCTTCGCTGCACCAGTGGCAGCAGCAGGGTACAGGAGCCCCTCTGCCAGCAAGGGGCTGCTTTCCCCCGCAGTCCTGCAAGCCAGAGAATGCCTTCTCCTCCCCGTGAAGCTTCACACTATGGATGAATTATTTCACTGAACAAGGGAGTCTTTCATGCGTATGTTCATACACCAAAAGCCCATTACCTTCCCCATTCCTTCCAGCACGCTTTTATTTGACTGATGTCTGAAGTCACCTCCAGCTGCCTTTGCAACTTGCTTGATCTGCAGGCAATCAGTGGGAAATGCTACTGCTTTTTGTGTCTTCCATGTTCCAATATGTAGCAAAAGTTCCTGCAGAAGAGCACTTTGTCTCCTCCATCAGATTTTTATGGAATATGAACCTCTTACCCAGCCCAGTGCGTGCTCTGTATTTATTTACACCATTTCTTGTCAGTGCCAAGCACAGCAACAGATAAACAAATTTCTTCAAAGTACTCCCCAAAAAATAACATTTGAATTTAAACACTCCACCTGCTGGAACAAAAAGTCTGTACAGTGCCTGGAATGACATATTTCTCCCCCTGTGCTGCTGGATCTGCCTAATAATCATTGTCATTCTTATTTAGAGACAGCGTACAGGGGACAGCCGAACACTTTTGGGAGGGTCACCTGGACAGAGCTTCAAGGAAACATTTTGTTTAGGAGACAAGGAACAAAATAGGAGCATTGCTGCAAACACAGGATCTAACTGAACTTATGAGGGGGAAACAGGGAAAAAACGTTGGATTTCTGGGCCACTGCATCAATTTTGTGCCCACTGAAACCACCCCATTTCTGCAGTGCCACTAACCAGGCTTGGCTTAGTGCTAGAAGGAGCTGTCATTGAAAATTTACATTTATGTCCATTTCAGAGTAGCAAAAAAACGTTCTCCAAGATCTTTTTTTCCTTCTCACATCAAAGAAAGATATCCTGTATTAATTCTAAGCCAAGGAAGTGTTAAATTAATTGTTATCATTTCTCACTGTTATAAATTCATGACTTTTGGAGATATTTCTCGTAGTTTTTAGACAATTCTGAAAGCTTCCCTGATGTCCAAAGAGATATTTCTAGTAGTTTTTACACAATTCTGAAAAGGTCCTTGAGTTCCAAAACAATTCTCATTTTTATGGGCGTTATTTGCTGAATTCCAAAACAAATTTAGCCACTAATTGGAGAGAGGTTGCCCTGGATAAAAATATAGATCCTGCACAACTGTTCTTAATCAGAATCCCGATGGATCAGAGACACAGTTTGATACAATATTTGAGTGTCTTCCAGCCTCAGGAGTCTGTGATTCGTTGTCAGGAAGACAAAATAAAGCAGTAACGATTACAAACTAACCTGTGAAATAATCCAGCCTCATTTGTGCAGGTAAATATTAACTGAGAGGGAATGAAAAGTTTGTTTAGTTCAGGGTTGGAGATTTAAAACAATGCTGTGCACACCTGGGAAAAACCTGATGGCTCATTAGCGCTCCTGTTTGGCTGAAGGCCTGGGGAGCTTGGAAGTGCTGCCAGCCGGAGGCTACAGAAAAAGGCTGGATGACTTCCGTGGCGTTTTGATGGATGTCAGGCTGTTAGGGATGTCCACGGCAATGTGGGGAAAAGATGCTGAAATTTCTTCTCTTTTCTTGGTTGGCCTCCATTCCTCCTGCTCTCCGTAGAATCCCAGGCTGGTCTGGGTTGGAAGGGATCCTAAAGCTCATCCCATTCCACCCCTGCCATGGGCAGGGACTCCTTCCACTAGCCCAAGTTGCTCCAAGCCCCATCCAACCTCGCCTTGGACATTTCCAGGGATCCAGGGGCAGCCACAGCTTCTCTGGGCACCCTGCGCCAGTGCTCTTCCCTCAGCCCTGCCTCTGTGTGAGTCCCCTTACTATGGAATTCTGACACAGAAAATGTTTAATCTGAGATTTCCCCTTGCTGCTTCCAAAATGCAAAAAGTGCCAGAGGCCACTCTGTGGTGGGATGTGTGACCCTCAGGACCCTCGCAGGACCTAAAGCAGGGAAAATAAAGATGGAAGAGAGAAGTAAACAAGTTTAGGAAATAGTGGCAGGAATTTTTGGTCCTGATAAAAAAAAGTGGTTGAGATCAAACCTCTCATCATACTGATGCCTTAGGATTTTAGCTGTTATATGTTCATATGTTTGTAATCCTACAATTCTTTAGTGTAGAACTCTGAACTCCATCTAGAGTGTTAGCAACTGCTTTTCCCATTTTTGTAAGAAACAACAGTTCCTCTCTAGGCCTGAGAATCAAGGACACCTCTCTGTCTCTGGCCTCGAGAAATGGAAACAAAAGTGAGTTGGGGGGGAGCAAACTGAGAGAATGGGACTGCACTGCCTGAAGCTGTAATTGGACAATTAACCTCTGATATGCAAATAGACAAAACTTATATCTGTCTGAAAAACGTGTGACTGTGTCCATCCTGGGCGCAGTCTCTGCGAGACTCCTGCACTGCCCAAGGTGTGCCCTGTGAAGGCCTTTTAATAAATACCTGCCCTTTATCCTTTAACTCTGTCTAGCCTCTGTTCCAGGTCAGCCTCTGCAAGGCATCAATACCATCAGCACTGGTAAATGATCTACACTACATCTGAGCCCTCCTCTTAAAACAGCAAACCAACAGATCTTATCCACTGGAAGGTGTCCCTGCCCATGGCAGAGGGTTGGAACAAGATGAGCCTAAAGGTCCCTCCCACCCAAACCATTCTGGGATTTTTATGGATGAATGTATGGAATGTCAACCACAGCAGTTGAAGTACTGCAGTAGAGCACACCCAGAAAACATTACCCAAGAAGCAACCCAAAGCTCACAAAAAGCCAGGTGTTCTTCCAAAATTTGCTGTTAAATCTGACATATCTTGACTATTATGTTGGCTCTGTCGCTTCTAAAGAACAACCGCTATAGATAAATGTATGTGTTTATCTGCATCTAAAATTCTTACAGTTTAAAATTAGGACCAAGTCAAGTGTCTAATTTTCTTGCCTGCCTTCTCAGAGTGATACATAATAATTCATGAGCTACTTATCTGTTAGGTCTTTACAGCTAAATATACCTAAAGGCAAGAAAACCAACAAGGCACAGAGCAAAATATGAGAGATGCAAGAGGATGCCACTCTGCAAATCCCAACCACAGTGCTAAGGTCTCTCCCAAGCACTCACTGACTCCTGCAATGCCTGCTGGATAAGCGAAAGGGCCAGCAGCTCTCCCTCGGTTTGTCAGCACCACAGTATCATCGGACGTCTCGATTTTCCTACTTTTAGATGCAGAGGTTTATTTTCTTTTTATTTTTACACACAGTTGTCCTTGTTCATAACGTGAGCTGTGGGCAGGCAAAGGTTTTCATAGCCACAGCCCCTACGAAGTGGATAGATTGATATGTGAATCACTTGGGAATTAACCGTGCATTAACTAACTAAACTTAGAGTCTTGAACAGCACTCACAGGTGGAGGGGACAGGGATAAGCTCGGGGGGCTCAGTGCACAGAGGCACTGAGAGTGCCTTCTCCATGTTTTCCTTAAACTTACCTAGAGAATCCCAAAAACATAAAGCTGCTCAACTATTCAGTCATGAATGTCTTGCATCCATGTACAGAATTCTGCAGGAAAAAGAAAAGAGAAGACTTCCAATTATTTTTCCTGCATTACCACTGAGAAGTATAGAAAGAGAAAATCAAGTTTTGAGGTAAGATTGCTGAAGAAAATCTGATGACAAATGGGCAGCCAAGCCTTCCTGTAAGGGAGACTGAAACCTGTCCAGCTTTCCACTGAAATGATTTCTGTTCCAAGGTTAATCACCTTTTTTGCAGCTTGAAGAACTGACTGTGGTGTCCCTGAGCCACTCATTCGGTTACAGCGGTGCCCTGAGGGACAGTCAGGTTGCTTAGAGGTACCCAGTGTTTATGTCCTGCAAAAGGCTGTTTGTGCATCCAGGAGGAATGTCAGGAGTCATTAAATGCCCATTTACTGGCCTCCTACATCACAGCATTTAGGGCCTGATGCTGACCTGGGAAAGGGCTTTCTCAGCTCTGCGGGCTGAGGGAGGCTGGAGCTGCCCATGTTTTGCAGGGAGCAGCCCCTGGCTCCCGGGACTGCCCTTCCCACTCCGGGTTACATCACTCTGCCACAGACCTTCAGCCCACAGCAGCGAGAGGGGCTGGGGGCATGGGGACACCAAGGAACCAAACCATCTGGGAGCCACTCGAGCACTGTGTCCTCTTCCTGCTGGGAGGAGAAGGCTGGATCTTCACATTCTTTTTATTTTTCCTAAACACCCTGTGTTTATTTAGATGGCAAAATACCGTTGCTTGGCTATTACCTGTGGATTCATAACACCAAGTTCTCTTTTGCAAGAGCTTTCCTCAGTGTCCCACCACACAGGGAACTGGGAAAATATGAGCAAGGGCTGTTTTCCACTGCAAGGATTTGCCATCAGAGAACAGTGATTCAGTTGCGTCCTTTAAGCCAACAAATATTTGTTAAGTGCATCTTACAACACCACGGGCAATTATAAAAAACCATTTCAATGGAGTTAAATTTGTCAATCTGACATTTATTACATTACACAACAGAGCAGAAGACTTGGCTTTGGTCACACTGCAGAACACAAATGTCGGAATTTGACATTGGAGTGAAAGGTTCAAACCTCACCAAACGGAGCTGATCAGATGTGGTGCAGCTGCAGGGCTCCAACTCCTCATTCTGGTTTGAAAGGAACCCAAATTTCAAACAGCAAATTCCCTTCAGATCCATATGCCAGGCTCAAGGGAGCAACTTCCCCATGCACAGCTCCCAGGGCACGTTTGTCCAGCTTGGGCCCCACTGCATTTTTGAAGGAGGAGCTCTGGCCTCACCCTTCCAGCCACACACACAGAAGGGGCTGCTGGGTTTGGACCTTGTCCTTTGGGCATCCCCTCCTTGCTGTTAGAATCTGTTTAAGGAAGCAAACAGGGTCTGGTGGGTTTATCTCATTTCAATCAGTTCCACCAACACTAGATTAGATATTGAGAAGGAATTGTTCCCTGTGAGGGTGGGGAGGCCCTGGCACAGGGTGCCCAGAGGCGCTGTGGCTGCCCCTGGATCCCTGGAAGTGTCCAAGGCCAGGCTGGATGGGGCTTGGAGCAGCCTGGGATAGTGAAAGGTGTCCCTGCTCATGGGACTGGATGAAATTTAAGGTCTCTTCCAACCCAAACCCATCTGTCATTCTGTAACATCTGCTGACCTGTTTTCTTGTCTGTGTATCAGCCATGCCATTGGTCCAGTCCAGATCTCTCCTGGTAAATCCTTTTAAACCAGTGCACAAAAATAAGTTCTGAAACAAAACATTAAATTAAAAGGGAAAACTATAAGACACTGATTAAAGACCACTCATGTCCCGGGTTACAAGAGGTCAGAACTGCCTTGGTTGGCCAGAGGGAGAACTCACAGCAGAAGAATGGTTGGGTTTGGTGTAAAACCCAGTGTTAGACTAAAGTCTGTGCCTTCAAATTTTCACTTAGATTGATGGGAATTTGGCTGATATGGTGGGCAGTTATCACTGCCTGGAAGAAAAACATCTGCATTAAAGTGTGTGCTGTACAAAACACCTGAGGCTGCAGCCTTCAAGACAGAGAGAGGCTTTCTGCCTCTGGGAGTATGTAAAGCCCATAGCAGGCAACTCAGTGCCCCTCAGTGTTCACCTGCTTTTCACATCCTCACCATTTTTAGCCATTTTATTAAATTTAGGTCACTCTCATCACATTTGCTGCTTGCACAACTCACCCTCCTCACTACTGTTACCAGATCATTTACGAGCGGAAAACCAACTCTAACACTAACCTTCTGCTGCCCATTCCTGACACAGGGACTAAACAGCAGGACAATGATCTTTGGGACTTTAAATACTTCCTGTAGCTGGAAACATGCACTGGCCCCCAGGGGTGAGAAGAAAAGTAGGCTGTGTTTTGTCTTGAGCAATGACAGTTCATAAGTTGAACATAAATTTTAAATATATATATTTAACTGCATAAGTACCTGTGTTCTTCCACTAGAAGATTGTATTTCCTGTATTTCAAACAGTTTACACTGAAACACCGCTCCTTCACACCACCCCACACCTGCTGCTGGATCTTCCAGCTATCCCAGCTCACAGCTGTGTCACAGAGCATGGCAGAGTCCCCATCCATGAAGGTGTTCAAAAACCATGTGGATGTGGCACTTGGGGACAAGGTTTAGTGCTGAACCTGGTGGTGGTGCTGGACTGATGGTTGGACTTGATGATCTGTTAGGTCTTTCCCAACCTTAATGATTCCATGATCCTAAGATTCCCAAATAAAAGAAAAGGAAGTGAGTAATAAACACACAGTCGATTTCAGATGTCAAATTATTATCTCATTATTTTCTGGCAGCCCTTGAACAAAGAGACAGAAAAGACACAGAGGCAACACCAGAAAAAGGCCTGTGGTCTGGTGGGGTGTTGAAACCTGCTGTGTATCACCTTGGAATAAATTTCTTTACCTAAAAGTGGGTTTAAAACGTGGTTTTAAACAAGGTGTTAAAAGAGGCTTGAAGCTGAGGGAGGAACAGCAAATGAGAGTTAAAAAGCACTACTAACTTCTGGACTTCTGCAAGGTCAAAAAAGCATCAGTTCAAAACAGCTTCCTCCAAGCAATATAAAGGAACATCCTAAACAAACTCTGGGACCGCCCGCGGCACACGTTTGGATTCAAACCTCCTCCTTTCAGCCTCTGCTCCCATCCTCATCCCACCCCACAATCCACAGCCAACAGCAAGAGCCTCACGGAGGAGCAGAGGGATCTTCCCATCACAAACCCGACCCCAGCCCTCCAGGCTGTCTCTCTCTGTGCTGGCGGGATCCAGGGATTAATTAGTGCCAGAAGCAGGGGCAGACCGTCACACCAAAATGTCCTCAGCACAATCCCTGGGGCTTGGTAAAACCAGACCAGAAGGATTTGCATTGAATCCACAGCTGCAAAGCATCAGTGTCTCTGCTTCCCAAACAGCTAGCGAAATCCTTCCCTCAATCTCTTTTAAAGCCATGGCGTTAATTCCGGTTTGTGTTTTCCAGCACACGCCCTAAACGAGCTGTGAGAAAGCGTCTGGAAGGTGTTAAGCACCAGCGGGATGTGGAGGGTGCCTCCTACGTTCTGCTCCTCATCCCAGAATTTACAGACCTTCCTGGCACAAGTCCCGTGTCCCGTGCCCAGCCATACATCCCCTCAATCCATCCAAAAACTTGGGTGAGGAGCAGAAATGCAGCTAAATTACAAAATGATACCAAACAAATGACATAACTTTAGAATCATAAAATCATGGAATGGTTTGTGTTGGGAGAGACATCAAAGCCCAGCCAGTCCCATCCCCCGCCATGGCAGGGACACCTTCCACTATCCCAGGTTGCTCCAAGCCCTGTCCAACCTGGCTTTGGACACTCCCAGGGATGGGAGGTGTAGCTTTAACAGTGTAGTTTATTCTTCAATGGCAGAACTTACAGTTTCACACCCAAATAAGCCCAGAACTGCCTATTTTTCCCTGCTCACTTTTGACTTGCCTAGAATAATATACCTGGGTGAGAATTTGAGAGAGACACCTCAAAGGCCAAAACCACTTCAAGGTTCCCAGGTTTCTGTGGCCAGTTTGGCCACAGCCTTTGAGGAGGACACACTGGAAGAGCATTGTACTGAGTAAAGACAAAATATTTTAAGTATAAAGTTAGTTTGATGTTAAATTCCCCGATGTTTTTCTGACAGGTCTTGGGATGGTGTCAGGAATGGGCTGCTGGCTCCAGGAGAAGATGGAGTAGCAGGGAAGCCCCAGGTGCTGCAGAACAGTTCCCTCTGCAGAATCAGACCCAGCTCCACTGGCCCCGTCACAGCTGGGGTTCCCCTTTCAGTGCCCCATTTGCCCCCACTTCTTTCTCAGACCTGGCTGTGTTTCTGGCACCCCTGAGATCCAGGTCCATCCTACCACGAGTCTCTCCAGGCTCATGGCTGCCTGCTTTGGGAGTTCTATTCTCAAACAACTCCTGACAAAACCTAACAAAACCAGGAGTCTTTTGGCTTGGCCGTTGATCCCTAATTTCAGGTTTGTGGAGTTTGGCACTCATGGGTTAAACAGCCACATAAGGAATTCCCGTTCCTGTTGGACCCAGTCCTGTGGGGTTTGGTTTGTCTAAAGGTTAAGGAATCGCCGTGTCCTTGCCTTGCCTCAGTGCCTGCTCCTCGCATGCACAGACAGCAGTGCTGTGTTTGTGTTGCCATGGGGACTTCCTGGGAACCCTCACAGCCCCTGCCTTCCACCCTGCGTGAGAAGGGCCCTGTGTAACCTCCCGGGTGAGTCACATCCCTACACAAACCTGTCCATCCCAGGTGCCAGCAGCCAGTGAAGGGTGAATTTACAGCTCCAGGAAACGTCTGCTCGGCTTTGCTTCCAGGGAGCACCAGAGCAAACCCTGTTATGTCAACACAAGCGGTTGCACAACTGGCTCCTGGCGTTTGATCCCACATCCACTCCTGTGCACGAGCAGCTCTCCTGGAAACCAGCTCTGTGTGCTCTGGAAGAACAGCTCTGCAGGTGAACACTCACACTCAGTGCTCAGGTTTCATCCCACAGACAAAGCATGCCCAGGGGAACGGGAAAGGGCATTGGCTGCAGCCCCATTCCCTGCCAAATGGATTTTCTTCTCAGCAATATAAACGCACCGAGGTCACTGCTCCACCAGAGCTCCAACGCTTCCCAGGTCAGTGGGATCTGTTCCGAGCATTCACTTCTGCTGGTAAAGGTAAAGGCAGGCAGCGATTTCCAATGCCCATCCCAGCACTGGAGCCTGCCCCAAGGTCCCCACGAAGAGAAGCTCAGGGCCAGGCTCAGGCCGGCTGTCCCAGAGCCCACCAGAGCTGGTTTCCAGAGCCCACCAGAGCTGTTCCCCAGAGCCCACCAGAGCTGGTTTCCAGAGCCCACCAGAGCTGTTCCCCAGAGCCCACCAGAGCTGGTTTCCAGAGCACACCAGAGCTGGGTTCCAGAGCTCACCAGAGCTGTTCTCCAGAGCACACCAGAGCTGGGTTCCAGAGCCCACCAGAGCTGGTTTCCACACCAGAGCAGAT
>VWPU01010533.1:57356-97299 GCA_013398955.1 Callaeas wilsoni
TTTTCCAAAGCAGAGCTGTTCTCCAGAGCACACCAGAGCTGTTCCCCAGAGCCCACCAGAGCTGATTTCCAGGACACACAACAGCCATTTTCCAAGGCCCACCAGAGCTGTTCTCCAGAGCACACCAGAGCTGGTTTCCAGGAATTGAGCTCACACCTAAGGCCTCACCACCAGACCTGCAGGGTGGCACTTCCATGTCCTTCAGGCATGAAGGATCTTCCATGTGCTGCCCCTACAGAAATGTTTGAAGTCTGAAGTAATTAATTCTCTAAATCCACCTTTTTCTGCCTCCTAGGGATCACAGGCTGGGCTGGAAAAACATACTGTACACACGAAGCAGAAGAACCTGGATAAAAGGGAGGGGAAATGAGAAAAAAAGGATTACATTTCTAGTTATGGGAAAACTGTGTGGTTGGTGTCACATTGTGTGTCAGAAGAGGGGGTTTTTTGCACTATTATTCTCCTTCTACATTATTTTAAATTATGTCTAAGGAACTTCCCTGCTTTATAAGGAATCCAAGATTAAAGGCAGCAAAGACCCATCCCATGCACTGTCAGTCTTGTGAGCTGCCCCACACCATCCAGCTGCTCCACCTCCCTTCACAAAAAAACTGAAAATAGCCCATAAATTATCAAAATAAAACTGTCTGAAAACAGCAGGTGCCAAATATAGTTTTATTTTTTATCATCTGGTAACACTGTGATAATACAAACTGTATAAAGCATGATAAAACTCTTCCATGAAACAGAGTAGGTACATATTATAAAATAAAAAATACAAATATTACATTGCCAAAAGGAAATACAACATTTAAAAGAAAATATTACAATAATATAATGGTACCAGTTTTCTTCTGTATTCCAGAATTTATAGAAAATGTTTAAATTATGCAGCACTAAGATAAGTTACTTTTATTTTCTCTCTTGTTTTTAAACATGCACTAACTCAAACAGAAATAAAACCTGTTGATTAATACAAGAAATGTTATTTAACCATAGAACTTTGCATGTAGACTTGGACCAACCTGGGCTAGTGGGAGGTGTTCCTGCCCATGGCAGGGGGTGGAATGAGATTAACTTTAAAATTCCTTCCACCCCCAAGCATTCCATGATTCTTTGGTGGAGTGGCTGTTAAAAGAAATGCATTGTAATTATTTCCCTTCCCAGGGATTTACTGATTTTAGCAGTTAAAAGTTTTCAGAGGTGCAGCTGCATTTTCTGTGCATTTGCAGAGTTACAGCAATACCGGTTGAGATGGTACTAAAATAATCTCTGTCTATGCACAGTCTTTCATTATTCAAAGTACAAAGAATATATTTTTAAAATAGCCCTTAAGGCTTCACATTCTTACCTGGGCACATTTTACCTATGCCCAGTAAACGCTGCCACTGTCCCTTTGCAGAAATGTGTTGTTTTAATCATGCTCAAATGCAAAATCACTCTCAATTTATGAAGAAACATTCTGGTCAGAAATACACAAACTGACAATAATTTAACACATGGTTTCCAGTAGTTCAAGCAATGTAATTTTGAGGATTAAACGAGAAAAATAAAATATCAGAGGTTTATTTTTTTGCTTAGTAGTACAGACATTCCCAAAGAGCAATAAAGTGGATTTCAATTTTTTTTTTCTAATTCCAGCTTACCGTTCAAGCTATGCCCAGTTTACATCAATTAAAAATCAATTACCCCCCAAAAGAAACCAGTGTTTACAATTTTATAAGAAAACAAAAAGACACTGAACCCAATGATCTCCAACTAATTCCACAGTTTTAAAAATGAGGATCTCAGTCTATTGAAATGTTTTTAGTTTAAAAAAGCAGTACAAAATGCTATTAGAATGTGAACTTTCACAAGAAGACGTGTTCAGGAGTGTTGCACGGCGCTGTGAGGAGCAGGGATGCTCCACTCAAGTCCTTTTGACTCCAGTTCCACAGGCAGAAGCAGTTTCTGGGCAGGGCAGGACCAGGCACAGCCTCTATGTGTGGTTGTTGTTGAGATTGCTCTTGTTGAAGAACCTCCTGGCCTCCAAACTGCTGAGGGACACGGAGCAGCGCGAGGGGTTCTGCTTCCTGTACTCGATGCTTTCCATCATTGCCTCCCGGATCACCTGCAGGGAACAGCACAGCCAGCAGGAAAACTCACATTTGAACCACTCTGAAATGGACAGAAACAGCCCCTTCTGCTGTTGACAGCTGCTGCTGCCACTTTTAGCTCTGCTCCATCACTGAACAAAGAGATCGATGAGTTTTATTACAAATAGTATTTCCTGACTGTATAAAACACTGATCTTATTGTGGTTAGTAAAAATACGAGGGAGGCTGCCAACACCAAAGAAGTCACACAAAAATATACAGTATTTAAACAGCCCCAATGAAACTCAGAAGGGTAAATCCAAATATTGAGAAAATCCATATTTCAAGGATGTAGAAAGTAATTATTATGCTGAGAAAGATTAAATCTTCACTTTTATTTCCTTTGTGCTGATGTAACAAGTTTTCTTCACTATATTGATTAAACCCCCTACATCTTTATCTGGGCTGATCGTTACACTTGTCACTCCACAGACTTTGAGATCATGACGTCATGCTATGCCAACTATCAATTACAAATAATTATTACTGAGCTAGCTGATAAAGAAATTTCCTTCAGAGAAAATCTCCAGTGTCCTTTTTGTCCAATTAGACAAAAAAAAAACCTGAGTACAAAATCCTGCACATCATATTTACATCTTCCACAGCCCCCTTTGCTCAGTTATCCTGAATGGCTTGGGATGGTAAAATAGCAAAACCACGGCAAGAACCGAATGAGAAGATCAGGCAAACACTGAGGCAAAGCCCTGTACCTTCTGTAGGGCAGATTTAGGGCTTTACTCACATCACCCACTTCCCCCTTTAACAATCCAGCCTCTTCAACCCCTCATACTTACGTCCATGTTATTGAGGGTGTTGAACTCCATGAGGTCGTGGAGCCTCTTGAAAGCCTCGTTGGGATACTGGAAGTTGAAGGTAGAGAAAGGTGTATCTGGATCATCAAAAATATCAAAGTCTGCAAAATCCTTTTCTTCCTGTGTTTCTCTGGGAACTCCTGCACAGGACAAATACAAAAGTTCCATCTAAATGTTAGGGCTGAGGACTTATTACCTTATTTTTAACTGCTTCTTTGAATTCCCTAAGGACGGCAGAAAGAGCTTGAGTTGTTTCAGAGCCAAAACATTCCTTGTACATAACCACCAAGTGATTCCAGAGGAATAGGTGGATGCAGCATCAGGAATTTTGAGCTCACCTGGAGCTTTGTACTTCCTGAAGTTGATGTTGGCCAGCACGAAGTGGATAATGGTTGGACAGTCCTTCTCCGAGGAGGTGTCCTTTGGTTTGAAAACATAGCACTCCTTCATGCCCTCCCGGTCAAACACATTGGGGTCTATCTTGGGGAAAGGAAGCTTGTTCATTTTGGCCCATTTTTCAGCCAGCAGGATTTCCTGGAAAGAGGAGAAAGACTCAGGTGCATAAAAGCTTCCACTGCAAAGTGAGGAGGTTTGCAGAGACAGGGATCATGTGGGGTGGTTAATGTAATCAATAAATTATTAAGTCTCCAACACAGGAAGGACATGGAGGGAGCCCAGAGGAGGCACCACTATGATCAGAGGGATGGAGCAGCTCTGCTGTGAGGAAAGGCTGGGAGAGTTGGGATTGTTCAGCCTGGAGAAGAGAACCTTTAGGGTGACCTAATTGTGCCCTTCCAGTGCCTGAAGGGGCTGACAGGAAAGATGGAGAGGTACTATTTACAAGGGATGGAGGGACACTGCAAGTTCCACTGCCAGAGGGCACAGTTAGATGGGATATTGGGAAGAAATCCTTTCCTATGAGGGTGGGGNCCAGAGAAGCCTGCCCCTTCTCTGCAAGTGTCCAAGGCCAGGCTGGATGGGGCTTGGAGCACCGTGGGATAGTGGGAGGTGTCCCTGCCCGTGGCAGGGGTGGGATGAGGTTAATGTTCCTTCCAGCCCAAACCACCCTGTGGTTCTCAGGACTAATCAAGTCCATCTCAGCACAGATGACCCAGCAGGACAAACTGAGCACCTCACTCACCCTGCCCAGGCTCCACTACCTGCCATGAGTCACAGGAAGGAATCTGGTCTGCCCCAGAAACCTGGGGGTGAATTTACAGAGCTGACAGCGAGGGAAAAGCCATCCATAATTTTACTTTGCAAAGGAGTACCTGTGCTGTGGAAACCACTGAGAGCTCCTAAACACTGGGCCCCTCGTTGTATTCAAGAGTCAATCGCCACACACAGCGGCCTCTCAAAGCACACCGAGTGAAGAGCTCTGGAAAACAGGCTTCTTTCTCCTCATGACAACTCAGTAAACAAGATAATTTGTAAATAATGACTCAAAAGCATGTAACGAGGGTGTGTGAGAGGGAGGAGAGGGAAGGTCAACATCTTTAATCTTGGTTTTCAATGAAATAGGACCCTTCCTTGGGCGACTGTTTTGGATACGCAAGAGATTAAGAGATAGTGGGTGTAAAATGGTAAACCAAGGCTCGAGTCATTGAGTTCAGCTGGCTGATTTCCCCACTGGAGTAAAATATTAGAGTGCTACCATAGATACAGGCCCACTCCTGAAGTGGCATTTGCTCTTTGCAATGCACCAGTGAGACAGAACTGGTTCCTGTTCCAGTCCTCTGCCTCAGGAACACAACTGTGTCTGCCTCAGCGCACACCTACTTGTGCTTCAGAAACAATGGACCGTTCCCTTCAATAGAGGCTTCTGGAAAACCTGAGGCACCATCTGATTTTCCCACCACTTTTTATCATGTCAAGGAATTTTTTGCCTTTTGAAAACGATAGTTTAGAGAAAAAACCTTCAGGATGACACTTGAGCACAAATTAATCTCTCCATGTTCCCCAAAACAACCCAAAAAATTGCAGCTGACAAAGACAGAATGCTAAGAGTAGCAGGGTGACCATACACAGCCTTTTGCATGGACTCCACCTGTGGAATGTTAAAAAAGGGAGAAAAAAATATGTTTCAGAGGAAATGGCAGTGCTGTGTCAGCAAATTTAGCTGGCAGGGAAAACATTCATGACATAAAAAGGAGATACATTCTTATGCAAATAGAATATTAAAGGAAGAAATAGACTCTGGAATTCAGTCATTTGAGGAAAAACAAAGGATCTCAAGCACTAGGAAGTCTTCTCAGTGCTCTATGCTCCCCAGTGCTCTATGCTCCGCAGTAGCCCCAAGAGACCCAGAGATTACAGGAATTTCACCTCTTTATTCTCCTGTAATTTGTCTTTGCAGTTGGCAGCACTGATCTCAAGCTCATTTTGCTACTTCTGTTATTTTCTAATGTTGTTTGGGGATTTTGTCACTCCATAGCAGCTGAAGGAAAAGAATTCTCTGTTTGTTCTAACTGAAATTTGTCTGTAAAGCAACAAGGAATGCCAGTTGTTTCTCAAACAGGAGTGTTTTCTGAGTTCCCTTAAAAATTATTTTTAAAAACCATTTGGGTTTGAAATAAATAATGCCTCTTTTTTGAGGATGGTAGAATCATTAGCATTGGAAACGACCTCCAAGATCACACAGATCAACCAAATCCCACCATGCCCACTAAACCACAGCAGAAAGTGAGAACCTCACAGTAGTCTCTGAAGTGCTGGTATTTTCTGTAGCAGTTACCAAAATGATCCATGTAAAGGCTTTGGGATCAGCTGGAGCTGTGTGGACGTGCAGGTTGTACAGACTGACAGCTGTGCTTTCCACACCTGCTGCAGAAAACTGCCATGGCACTTAATCCCTGTTTTCTGGTGCTGTTTTGCTCTGGCCTGGATGGAATTAAGAGTCCCACTTAAACCAGTGCTGGGATTATCCTGGTGAGATGTAAATGAACAGTTAGCCCTGCTTCCAAAAGGTTATTTATTTAGCAATCCTGAGATGATGCATTTCTTCGAGATGATGACATGAAACCATCCATTTGCATCAGAGCACACAGAGGAGAGCAGCTGGGCAGAGGGAGAATACGGCAGGGAAAATGACTTAATTCTGACAGAAAATAAAGCTCTGCAATCAGCGCCAAAGCAAAACTTCCACAAAAACAACAGAGCTCCTGCTTCAAAGGAATTTCATTACCCCTCTTTGTGCCAGTTGCCTCATGGAAGGCATGTAAACAGGAACTGAGGCACAGGGCAATATTCTGCCTTGATGTGGAAAGAAGTATTCCAAAGCTGTAGATACAACAGCATCAAGGCCTTCTGGGACCATGTGGAATTGAACTGAGTCACCTGAACCCTGTAAGGGAAGGGCCTGTGTCACTTACTTTGAAAGGAGGGCTGGAATCACTTGGTCTGGCTGAGAAATCAAAGGAGATGATGAGATCCACGCCTCTTTGGGGTCTTAGGATGAGTGGGTAGGGCAGGTTAAAGGTCAGCCCACTGTCCACGATGTGGATCTTCTTGCTCTTCACATCCAGGGGCTCGTAGATCCTCTCAAACTCATCAGGATCTGTGCGGAACACGGGAAAACCAAACCAAGCAGGGACACCTGAGTTAAGAACTGAGGTTCTGATGAGCTTTCCAGCATCTCCCTAAGTTCTGGAGAGAGCATGGAATTTAAACTAAACAGTGTATTCCAGTTAAACACACCATGGACTCAAGTGTAACTAAAACTCTTAAAAACTGGAGAATGAGGTGAAAAGCCAGAACTAGAAGGGCCTTCAGGAGGCCAAGTGCACGAGGCAGACCCAGATGTGGCTTGAGGTGAACCAAAGGGGACAAACACCCAGGTTGGATCCCAGCCCTCCCACCTTCACTCCATCATCCCAAACAATCCATACACAAAGGAAAAAGCTTATGGGATGTTAAGAACATCTGGGGGTGTCAGAGGATAGTCCCAGACTCTGTTCAGTGGTACCAGCGGTAGGATGAGGAGCAGTGGCCGTAAACTAAAACACAATAAGTTCCACCTCATCATGAGGAAGAACTTCTTTCCTTGGAGGGTGCAGAGCCCTGGAACAGCTGCCTGGGGAGGGCGTGGAGTCTTCCTCTCTGGAGACATCCCAAACCCCCCTGGACGTGCCCATGTCACCTGCTCTGGATGACCCTGCCTGGGCAGGGGGTTGGACTGGGTGATCTCCAGACAACCCTAATAATTCTGTGATCCCCTCAGTGTCCTACAACTCCTGCCCAAACCTATTCCCCCAGGTTCCCCCCCACTCCCATGTCCTTCCCAGCTGTCCCAAATTTGCGCAAAAAGCCTCAGTGTGGCTCTGCCCTCCTGTGACACTTGTCCGTATCGGCCTCTGCTCATTAAATTGGGACTATCAGGTCTTGTTTTCCAACCTGCACCAGACCTGATGACCTCACACTCACCACTCCACCAGGAACAAAGAGAAATAGTGACCCATATCCATAATTTAGGCACCGGACAGAATTCCCTGTCAGCCACTCACTGCTGGTGCTGTCCCAGTGTGGTATCCACCACTCTTCTCTCTAAGCCCAACCTGATGATGTTTCCCTCTAACCCCAACATTCCCCTGGGTGCAGCTCAGGAAAAACCAATCTATTTTTTCTGAGTGTATTCACACTTATCCAGGTCTCTGGATACTAGAAAATGAAAGTCTCTAGACACTACTAAACTATCCCTGCTGTACTTAAAACTCTTCCCCTGACAGTCTTTTCTTGTTACAGACCTTACAAATATTTCCAGTGCAGTTTTGCTTTTTAAGAAAAGTCTAATGCTCGTATCTGTAGAGGGCAGTGTAATGTAAGGAATGCTGGAGAGAAAAATATAATTATTCCTGCTGTAACTGAATTTCCTGGCACCTATTTATTGACAATGATAGTAATCTGAAAAAAAAAGGGTATTTTTGAAGCAAAGAAAATCCATTAAAAATAATTCTAACTCTTGTCCCTGTCATTTCAGGAGCAGTATGTTGGGAGCACCAAACAAAATCTTAAAACAGATTATTTCATTTTTTACTTCTGTTGTTATTTATAAGAGGACCCTTTTCTAAGTAATGAGGAACCATTTTCCCACTATTTGCCTTGATTTCTAAAGGACAGAACACTTTAAAATCATTGCCTATTGCTAAAGGGCTAAGTGTGTTTATAAACCTATTTTAGAACCAGATATATTTCATAATCATCAGTTAGCATAAATCAATGAAAATATATTGGTATTTATCAAATTCATCACGATTTAAAAAACACTGGTAAAAAACCAACACTGACTACAGCTCCCTTTAGCACAAGCAGACCAATTTGGTTTTCCTCTTGTTTAAAGACAACATGTCAAACATCATTTAACCCTTGTTCTCACTAGAACTTCTAAGGAATTGCAAAAAAATTTTTGTCCAAGTTTCATCTTTTCTTATGTTACAAAAATTGAATTTGAAAGATCCTTTAACCAACGACAGCATCAGCCATAATAGTGTTTGTGAGAGGAGTGTATTTCTGCCACACAAACTTCCTCCCAACACTAAAGAACGAGATGGATCCTACTGCTTACAGCCCTCATGACTGTAAAATCAAATTTATCAAAATAATCTTATTATATTTTAAAGGAGAAAATGTCTTAATGTCATCAATACATTTATAACAGCCATATAAATGGGTTTCAGTAATCGCAGTCTTCACAGAATCCCAGAATACCAGAGCCTGGGACATGAATTTTCAGCCTTTTAGGAAAGATGCATCCCTATTACCAGAACCTTCCAGTCCATCAGACAACAAACTGGGAGAAAAGGGGAGGATGTGGCCCTTGGGGACAGGGTTTAGTGGCAGTGCTGGGTTGATGGTTGGACTTGATGATCTTAAAGGTCTTTTCCAGCCTTAACGGCTCTGTGAGTCTGTGTTCACCAGCCCAGCTCCATGTCTAGCCAGCGCAGCCCTGCCAGCTTCCCAGTAATGGGATACACAGACAGATATTTGTTAGGAAATCATAAAGAGAGTATGTCCTAGAGACCAAATCTGCCACAGATGGCAGCTCCAGTGGAAGGAGGGGAGATGTGAAGGGCATTTGCTACTGACGTCCATCTACTACAACAGTTTCCATAAATACTGAAATAAGGAAGCAGTGATTAGGGGTTATTTTTCCCCATTGTTATGCACTTGGCATTTTCTCAAATCATTCCAGTGTGTTGTAACATCAAGAAAAGAAACAGAACAACTCTGAGTTCACAATTAAATCATCTCTGATGAAATAAGAAAATGCTCAGCATTATCTCCACAAACAGAATCTGTGGAAAAGCAAAGCCAAGGGTTTTACTTCCAGACCAAGAAGCTGGGATCTCTGCTGCAGGCACTGCAGACCCTAAATTTCAATCCTCAGTAATGACTGTAAGATTGTCTTAGGTCAGCCACAGTTCATCCTCTGCAGAGGGTTTGGGACAACTGGAAGTGGAAAGTATTATTGATATCCTTTTTGATTCACTTATTTCTCCTTTGGAGTGCTTGGCAATAAAGGAGAGCAAGTCTTAAAGCAATATGGACTTCTCTCTGCACTCAAACTGACAGGTAAACTGCCAGTGCTAGGAATAAATATGCACAGCTTAAATGCAACCAGTGCCACGGTAATCTAAGGACTTAAATTTTACACCACAGTCTCCTTTCTATCTGCACCTCTGGGCTCCTCAGCTCTTCCATATATTAGGAAAATTCACAGCATTAAAACGTGGATATACTCATCACGCTACTGAATGATTACATTTTATATTAACTACTGATGTTTCAAGGGGTTTTTAACTATTCCTGACCATAATATTGCAACCACTCACAGCTGTTAGATCTGAGTTGTTACTGCAGGTTTATGAGTGTGGTCTTTGGCCAACAGCAAAAAACTGCAGTCATGTCATGCTTTTCCCATTTTAACCCACAGAAGTTTCAGGCACTCCAAAGTAATTGTGTCAGAGTTGCAGAGTTCTGTCAAACCAGGATTTTATTTCCATCGAAATAATCCCAGGAAGTTGACAGTTGATTCTGAAGACTATCCACGTGTCTTAATTATGCAAAATTCTCATCAACTGTCATTTTTTCCAACCATAAATTTCCTACCCACTTTCCTGCCTCTTTTCCAAGTACTATAAATATTAAGACTACCCAGTTGTAAACACCTCTAAGATGACAGAAATATTTAGAAAGTGGAGTCCAGATGGAAATGACTCTTCAAGCCCTGCAAGGGATTTGTTACATTAACAAATACACATTACAGCACGGCTGCTACTTCAGCTTTTAAATGACATCTGGTATTTACTGTTGCTTAATGAGCAGTTGGGACAATCTCCTTCCTCTGAATAGGAAATGAGGGCTGAAGGGAATGTTGCTGTCACCAGGGGTGGTTGGTAGGGCTGTGCTGGGAGGAACAGCCTGGAAGGAACACCCCCTTCAGAGAGCTGTAGTTGTTCTTTACTTGATGGATCACAGAATCATGGAATGGGTTTGGTTTGAAGGGACCTTGAAAATCACCCAGTGCCACCCCCTGCCATGGGCAGGGACACCTTCCACTATCCCAGGTTGCTCCAAGCCCTGTCCAGCCTGGCCTTGGACACTTCCAGTGCCAGAAGAACACCAAGAAATTAACTGCCTTTCCCTGAGCAGATTGCAGTGAACACTGTCTATGGCAAAGGCTTCAAAATCCTAATCAAACACAATTATTCTTCACAGCTACTATCCCACACACCACATCCCTCATGGAGTGAGGGAAGACTTTGAACTTCTTTTGCAAGTTTTTCTGAAATTCCTATCCTCCATCTGCATTCTTGCTTAAGCCAACATGAAATGTGGATGCACCTGCACATCAGGCACCCTGGAATGGAAGTGGTTTGTCAGGTGCATCCACATGAGGAAGAACATGGTGCCAGCAAAGTAAGAATCTATGAACTGTGTCATGGAAGGGTCAGGCTGCACACCAGGAAAAGGTTCTTCCCTCAGAGGGTGCTGGGCACTGAACAGGCTCCCCAGGGAATGGGCACGGCCCCAAGGCTGCCAGAGCTCCAGGAACATTTGGACAACTCTCTCACGGATGCACAGGGTGGGATTGTTGGGGTGTCTGTGTAGGGCCTGGAGTTGGACTCCATGATCCTGGTGGGTTCCTTCCAATATTCACTGATTCTGTGACCCTGCAAGTGAAGAAGTGTGTTGCCCCTAGGGTTTTTTCAAAAGATGAAGACAGCAGATGAGCTACAAAGGTTTTGCAACAGGGAAGCCCTGCAGGAGAACAAGGAAAGGTTTCATTTCCACCAGTAGGCTTAGCAACAATAAGAGCCAAGGAACAACATGGACACCCTTTGGAGAAGGCCAAGAGAGTGAGAAAGTGGAAGTAACAAAGGGCACCATACACAAAAGCAGTTTGGTCTCCTCTGCCAAACCAAGAGCCACTGTCCCTCCAGAGGCTGTTCCACACGCGTGCCAGGGGACAGGGCAGGGAGCAGACAGAAGTCACTGTGTGGTGCCCTCTGAGCCTCCCAGTTCCCTCACAAGCTCTGCTGCTGGACAATCCCCACGGTGCTGTTGTGACCCTCCTGGTGTGATGTTACCATGCCGGGAACTCGCTGCCTCTGGCTTCACTAATAAACACACACAGCACCAGTGTTCTGGGAACTGACCTGCGACTGCTGCCGGCTCCTCCTCCTCCAGGGACTCCTGGGTGAGCAGCTCTGCCAGAGGGGACAGGGGGTAGCAGCTGTTGAGGTTCAGCCCCAGCATGAAGTTGTGCACCTTGCCAGCACGGCCCTCGCGCGTGTTGAACAGGGTGCTGTCCCCCACCAGGGCCATCAGCATGCGCTGCACCCAGCTCTCCTGGCTGCTCTCCTGCAGCCTCTCCTGGCACTCCCGCTTTGCCTCAGTGCTCTCAGTGCCTGCACACAAAAATGAAAACACCCAGCAGTGATACTTAAACATAGCAAGTGCAACCCCAGCATTCTAGGGGCTATAAAATAAAGGACCCACGAAAATAAAAAACTTCTTTCGACGAGCCAGGGGCTGGATGATGGAGCTTCGCTGCAATGACTTCAGAAGAGTGCAGAGAATCCATCCTTTCAACTCCACAGCCCAGTGAAGCCTTTCATCTGCACCACAACAGTGTGGATGTGCCCATCAGGAAAATAGACTGGGAATGTTAGATGACCTGAGCAAGACTTAAGTAGTCTGAAGGCTTTGTCTGTAAGCTCTGCTAGGCTCAGGGATAGACCTGAGCTGATAAGAGCTATACCTGATGTAGACATAAATTCATCTGGATGTGCATTGACAGCCTTCTTCATCTTTCTTGCCTGCCAGAAACCCAGCTTTCCTCAGGAAAGCAGAGTTAGTCTGCATAAAGGACAATGCTATAGCATGGGAATTCTGAAATACCTGAAAATATCCTTACAGTAAACTATAAACTACAATTAATATCTGGGTTTAATTAACTAAGGAGTACAATGAAAGATCCAGACTTAGACGTCTGCAGTTGGAGCTCGCAGGAAAAATTACCTGGACTGGCACCATCCTGCATTCATTCACCTGTCAAAACTTGACTTTTTGGGGTGTTTTGGATAAGCAAATAATTCATAATTCAGGCTCCAGATTGATACTTTAAATCTAGCTTTTAAACTCACCTCTTTAACCCAGGCTTTAAAGGAGCTGAGTTTTATATAAGCAGAGAGAAAACAATCAGAGAAGTCCAACATCTGTCCAATAACATTCTATGGAAGTGAGAGGGATTTCCAAGTGTTTATAATCCCAGATTTGTTGGTTGTTCACTATGACTACAAACTAGGAGAGAAATGTGTTTGGTGCTGGCTGTAGTGTTTAAACAGGAAATCCACAAATAAACACAAAACCTAGTATCACCTACGATTTTACACATAAGGGGAGTTGAAGAAGCAATCATTGAGCTGAGCTAGCGACATAATTCCCTTTTTCACCATATAGTATTTTTTTCTTTTGTAGATCCTGAAATCACAGACAGCTGCATTCCCATTTTTGCTCCACTTGTTAAAAATAAAACCAGATTTCTGCAGGTGAAAATCACTCTTGTCTCCAAAAATATCATTGAATACAGAAAGCTGCCTATGATCCCAGAATTTTCCAGGTGCTTTAGGTACTTAGAGATAATTGTCAATAGGATCTTTTCTTCCCACTGCCCAACATTCCCTTCATGGTTGTGCCTCTTCTGGGAACTTGGATTTGGGCATTGTTACAAACACTGTGCCAAGCATGAGGAATTTCCTTTATCAGATGTCATTTGTAAAGGTGCTAGAAGACACCTCAGAATGCTGGAAACACACATTAAACCATTCTCAGGTAAATATTTGATCAGGAAACCCTTGAAAACAATGCATAGTGTTGCTTTAGGGGGCTAGCAGCAATTCCAAGGTGCCTCTGAGCTTAGCAGCCTGCTGGAAACAGACTTCTGGAGAGCTCTGGCCCAGCAAACCACATTTTTGGGTGTATGTGGAATTCCAGATGTGTGTGAGAGAGTCACCTGATGATCAGCTTGAGCACGAGACATGAAGTGAAGCCCAGAACCTCCTGGGGTCTCTTGTTCTCTACTTTGCTGAGCCACACAAAAGCTGATAGAAAAAGGAAATGATGAGATGAAATCTGAGCATTTCCTTACCTTTTGGATGCTGTGATTCATCTTCACTGTCTGAGCTGTCGTTGCTTACAAGGTGCTTTAGCCTAATATTTTCTGTTGAAAGAAATATAAATTCCTTTAAACTGTTGGGGTTTAACTGGCAGAACAGTTAAGAATTTCAAAACAATCTGAGTCATAAAATTCTCATAGTCTTTGTAGCAGAAAATACAGCTGAAGAGATTGGATCTGCTGTGGACATTAGAATGTGAGCAGCAGGTATTGGATTTAGCCTGCAATTTTTGGGCTAGAAAAGAAAATGTAACCCTAAAGCAGTACCTCCCACTCTACTCTGCACCACATACCTGACACACTTTATTCACCTTCATTAAAACGTAGATGTTTAGCTTCTGTCCTCTCAGTAGCTCCTACTGAACTAGGAAAATGTTACTGTGGCACCAAGGTGGCACTGGGACATCTCCAGCTCTGGTCCAGACTGTGGTTCAAGCCACATGAGTATTTTCACATCTGATCCCACTTCAAAGAATATTTTTTAAATTATATGTGAAATGAGTCACAGATGACAGATAACATTCTGTCTCTCACTATCTTTCAAAAGCAGACTTTTCCATGATCACATTTATTGACAGGGATACTTCATGAGGAGGTGTCAACACTCATGAGTTGAATCAGTAACCTGGAGGTCTCATTCTCATCCATAAATAGAAGATTATTAAACAGCTGAATTCCATCCATTAGGAGGCAAAGGCAGACAGAGGTTATTATTTAAAAACTATCTCAATCTACATTTTCTCTTCTTGCTCTTCAGAAAGATCTGGCTGTCTAGGACAATTTATTTATTGGTCAGATCTTCCCCTGTAATGCTGCCTTCTCAATAGGAACCAAAAGTGTAAAAACCTTTCATCATTAACTACATTTTCAGATAAAATTCAATAAAGTCCATCCAAACCAAGCCACAACTCTTTCTTTACAGTCATCTTGCCATTTGTGTGCCAGGAATGAAACCAAAACCATTCAATTTGCAAGCAAAGGATCAGACTCCAACAGGCTGTGGTTAGAAAGGAGCAATCTAATAACCCAGAGATGAGAAAGTTTAGGTGCTAATCCCTTCAGTAACACAGCCCAGTGTCAAAAGACTACACAAGTGACTATCAAATACTTGTCAGCTTCTGCTCTCCAAAAATCAGCATAACAACATAAAGAGAGGATTCTATTAACTACCAGAAAAGAGCTGGATATATGCATGTGACTTTCAGCTCTGACTGACCAGAAACAAAAGTGAAAGAAAGGAAAGAACATTCCCAATGCTCTTTCCCGACCTCAGCAGCATCCAGCAGTGCCAGCAATTAAAGGTAATTAATGCCACATTCTTAAATGACTACCAGCAGTGCCATCCTTCCACAGAGGGAGAATCTTGCTACAATTGATCTGCCTACTGGAATTATTCACTAATATTACCTAATTCTTCTTCCATGGTGGGCCCTTTATTCTGAGAATTGGAGACACCAAGGACTCTGTTAAATAATATTGAAAATGCACTGCCCCAGACACCTGAAAGAGAAAAAATAAACAATGAATGGTGCTTGGCCAAAGGAAAATAAACTCCATATATCTTAATAAGCACGATTTAAGCAGTTACTCTCTGAACACACCTCTGAGTTTGGAACAGACCGAGTCATAAGCTCAGATGTCCAAATCAGAACAAAAATCCATGGAAACAAGAAACAAATAAACAATGCCAATCCATATCTGTGAAATCTTTCAAATTAATGTCTTCCAACAAACTGAGACCTCCACTTCTTGTCTCACACTCTGTGTGAGTGCATTTAAAAGTCCATGAGCTACTGAAATTGCTTTTATTTTTTAAGCCTCTTTCTGTCACATACTCACCCATCAGGAAATGCAAGGGATTTTCAGCATATTTCTTCACCACTGTCCCCATAAAAAACTTGCTTCCAAACAAATCAGGAGACATGAAAGTGCCATACTTGGCCATCCCAATCTCGTATGGACTGAATTCCACCCAGTCTGCAAAGTCAGAAACAAAACTGTGCTCAGTCAGAAATCTCACCCTGAATAGAAACAGAGGAGGAAAACACAGAAATGAATGAAAACTTTCTCCAAGCAAAGAAATTTTAGTGAAATGGGAAGCCAAATAACCATTAGGAATACCAAAACAAGGTCAGTGATGTCTCAGCAGGGAAAGAATCCTCATTCTTTCTTATCACAATACACTTTGGTGAAAAGAATGAGGTTGGAAAACCAGAGGTATAAAAGGAGAGATCACAAATGAGGAACACACGGTGACATCTGGTTTTCATTCCCTGCTTCAGCATGATTCCCTGCCACATGTGGGTCTAAGCTCCAAGCTGCTTTTCCTTCACTGCAATTCCACCAAAAATATGGAGAGCAGTGACAGAAATGGCACAAAACTAATCATTGAATATCCCAAGGGTTGTGAAATATTCTAGGAGAGGCATTTGGATTCTACCCAAAACTAAAGTTTCACAGGAAATCCAATACCAAAAGGCAAAGCTGAGAGACAGCTGATAAACTTATCAATTCAAACACTGCCAAAGATATCTTTAAAAGTCTATTTTATTGAACAGAGAGCTCAAGAAAAATATGGAATAAAATGTTCAACTGCATTTTCTGATCTTAGCTGAAAATTTCAGAAGTGATTTGCATTCTGTTGATGTAGGCCTTTGAAAATGGATCTTAGCTGACTTGGAAACACTTTTTTTGATACCAGTGGAGTTGCTTCCATCAGAGAATTCAGTTCAAAAAGGGAGCAAATAACAAACAAAATGTATCTTCTCTTTTTAGCATTTCACCCATTCATCTATTTCACCTTCCCTATTTTTAGCAGGGATTGATTTGACTGTAAATAATTCAGAAGTAATTCTGAAAAAGAAAGGCAAAAGAGACAGCTTTGAAAAATCCCCACACGTCATGGAATGCCACCGACCCTCAGGATATTCCTGCTGACATGTGGAGCAGAAGGTGAACACTTGTCCTGAAAAGGAAAGATTTAATCACGACTGCTGGGAGTTTCATTTCACAGGGTAATGCTTATCTGAGCTAAGTCAAATATAACATCCTATTTTCCAAATAAATCACCCACAAATCTTCACATTCACTGGAGCAGAAGGAAATTCCTTTGAAGACCCAGTCTAGGAATTTCATATTTCCTTTTAGCTGTATAAACATGAATTGGCAGATATGTATTCAGAACCAGGGTGACAGCAAAGCTGAACCAAGAATTAGAATTAATTTGTGTTAGTCCACCTCCAGCTTGCATTTGCCTTGAAGAAGATTTCTCAGATCACAAAGCCTGCTCAGGGAAATAAAATTTCTGCTTTAAAATCAATGCAAATTAGGAAGTGTAAATATTTCTGTTCAAAATTTACTATAGCTCTCACATCAGGAACAGCTAAAAGGAGGAATAGAGCTTAAAATAAGAAGCAATCAAGATCTAGCACCCTCTATAATGACAGAGATGTCAGCCTCAAAAGACAAACCTAAGATCCACTGGCACGGGGAATACCTTTTTTTTAGAGCAAAGTAAAGCCTTCAGATGCTTCTGATCTTGCTTAGAGAAAGACATTAACAAAAGATCATTTTGGTTTTAAAACAGTAACTCAAATAAAATTTATTGAAAAACAGAAGTTCATCTAAAACCCAAACTACTCCTATTTTCAAACAAAAAGGTATCAGTTTCCTAAGTAGCAAAGTTAAAGACACATTTTCCCATTAAATATTTAGCCTAATTTACAATTCCTCATTTTCAGCCAAAGCTTTGACAGCAACTTCTCCAAATAACTATTTTAGGAAATACAATGATGTATAAACCTGGGGCAAACCACCTGGCACTTCCCTTTTCAGTCCTGTATATAACTATATATAGATGCATACATCCTTATCTTTGTGTAGCATCTTCCACAACCGGACCCACTCTCAAATGAAGTTACCAGAGTGGATTAAAACCTATGGAATAAATACAAGAAAAAGGGTTTTTTTGTGTTACCAACAGCACTTCACACTGGGCAAGAAGAGAAAAAGTAGCACTATATCTAATTTGTTTGTCCAATTTTAATCATGGAATCATTCAAGTTGGTAAAGACCTCTAAGATCATCAACTCTAACTGTTGATTTCACTCTGCTCTGAAAGAGAAGGTGACTGAGGACATTTCCCTTTCCCTGATTGATACACTCATTTAAATATCTTCTCCCTGTTGGAGTCACCAGGTTCCCCTTTGACTTGGCACTGCTACATGAGTATGTGATCACCTATCCCTGAGTAACTTCTTATCATTCTGTCAGATTCCCAGAAGTCAGATGCAATTAGTCTCAGGTGCATGTAAAAAAAAGGGTTTTTTAGTCAGCCACACACCTCTGTCCTTGCCACAAGTGACTCAACACAGATTGGGAACACACCTGCAAACATCAGCTCTGAGACATCTGGTTTGACGTGCAGACAGGTGAAGAGTGGCAGAGCACACTGGGCATTATTGATCTTCTCTTTCATATTGCTCAGAGTGGTGTCCATCCTCTGCAGGGAGAGAAAGACATCAGTCCCAAACACAACCTGTAAAGGCCTGCTGATATATATATATAAAAAAAATAAATATCACATATTTTTATTTTTATATAGAGATATGGGAGACTCCTCCTGTCTATGAAATTTGAGAAGAAAAGTCTTCCACTGATGTGTCAGGTTCTGATTTAAATTAAACATCTGTGCATTTGTTTCATCCCTTGGTAAACAGGGACTTCTAACCAACCTCACACAATCACTAACAGCCCTTCAGCATCAGAATTCTATACATCTGCCACTAACAGCTGTGTTGCCTCTTCTTCAGTGTTTTAAATTGTTTAAAACCCACTATCAGTGTACACTCATGAGGGATAGAAGTGTATAAAACACATCTGCAAATCTATTTACACATTTCAATCGTGCCACAAGATCAAATCCAGCTGCTGCTCACCTGACTCATTTGAACTAGAAGTCTGTGTGCCTGATTCAGCCAATTAGGAATTTTCAATAATAGAACACAACAGTATGAAGCTCTCCTGTTGTCTTTTTTTCAAAAGCCAAGGGGATCTTTCACATTGCAATTAGTACTTTTTTAAGCAAATGCTGTTTCTTACGGCAAAATGTGCACTCCTTGTTAAATGTCACTAAGGTCATTTCAAAACAATAATAACAGTGGGAATTATGTAAGAGTTTGACAGCTTTAACAGCATCAAAAGCAAGCACTCACATCATGGATCAGTGTTTCCCCTATGAGCATCCCGAAGATGTCGGTGAAGGTGACGGGCTGCCCCGAGCTCTTCTTGTTCCACAGAGCCTCGATGTAGCGCTTGACCTTCTGAGGGGTGAGCAGCAGCAGGGGGTTGTGGCTCACGGAGTTCATCAGCTCCTCATTGATCTCCTTCGGGCCCTTGGCTGGGAAATCCGGGTGGGAATACAAAGTTGACATATACCTGCAATGGCAAACAGGCTCTGTGAGCATCAAACCTGCTGCAGTGTCAGCTGCCTGAAAGCTACAAAAAGCTGATAAATTATTTGATACAATTACTGATTAAATCAGGTTAATTAACTCTCCATTTACACAGGAAATTGTCATTTCCTTTTTCTCAAAGCACAGAAAGCTGAGCAATTTGTTCTGAATATAAGCATAGGATCAAACACTCAACATGTATTTCCATAATACGTATGAAGTAAATGATTAAAGTGTCCTCATTTTTCTGTTTAAGGTATAACAGACAGAACATCCTAAGCTGAAAGAAGCTCCTCCAGTTAGCGTAGCTCAGTTTGGCAGACTGGAGGTCCTACAAGGACACATGCAGTTCTCTCCCTGTAAGATGCACCCCTCTGCCCTCCAGTTCATTATCACTACCAAAAAATTCCTAAAATATCTCAGTGTATCACAGAATCCTAGAATGGTTTGGCTTGGAAGGGACCTTAAAGCCCACCCAGTGTCACCCCGTTCAGCTGGGCCTTGGACACTTCCAGGGAACCAGGAGCAGCCGCAGCTTCTCTGGGCACCCTGTGCCAGAGCCTCAGCACCCTCATAGGAAAGGATTTCTTCCCAATATCCCATTTAAACCTACTCTCTGGCAGTGGGAAGCCATTCCCTCTTTTCCTGTTACTCCATCCTTTGGAAATTGTGTCTCTCTCCATATTTCCTGTTGGCTCCTTCAGGCACTGCAAGGCCACAATGAGGTCACCCTGGAGTGTCTCCTCTCCAGGCTGAACAATCCCAACTCTCCCAGCCTTTCCTCCCAGCAGAGCTGCTCCAACCCTCTGATCATCCTGGGGCATCTCCTGGACTCCCTCCAGCAGCTCCACATCCTTCCTGTGCTGGGCCCCAGGGCTGGAGCAGCTCTGCAGGTGGCGTCTCAGCTGAGCGGGGCAGAGGGGCAGAATCCCCCCTCCCCTGCTGCCCACACTGGGAGCTCGGCCCCGGCCACAAGGGGTTCTGGGCTGGATATGGCCCCACTTTCCAGGATATGATGCTTCCATAATAAACTGAAGCACAAGAACTACAACCTGTGCAGAGAGTTAATTGACTGTGAGGATGTGGAAGAGACAAATCCTGAGTTTGTTACTGAGAAACAAGTTGTTTTAGTGCAAACAAAGCTCAGACACACGTGCAGGCAGCCCTGGCTTCCACTTGGGTTAGGCCACACAGAGATTCAAGACAGGCCCTTCTAATCTATGAGAGGCTCATTTACTATTATTTACCCAGTGACCTGGCTCAGGTACACATCCCTTACTCCAGGCACAGCTCTGAGACACACACAGGGTCAGCCTGGCCCTGAGGTCATGCCCAGCCGTTTCTGTGACAGCACAACCAACCCTGTCCCACGTGGGCTGCCAGGACTCGATCCACAGGCTCCATGTCAGCTCCTGGGTGCAGGGAAAGGGGAATGCAGCTGGAGAAGTCAGCAAAAGGTTGAAGCAAGATGGCAGAAAAGCACCGCTCCAAGGTTAGGCATGCAGCTGAGGGGACAAGCAAAAACCTGTCTCTCCTGCCAGGAAAGGAATTCTCCACCCTTCAGGAAAAAAGAAAAGAGCATTATTCCCAAGTCACAGACTGCATGGAAAAGAAAGAAAAGAAAGGGAGTGCCAAAGTGTCAATTTATTTATTCAACAAGCAAGGAAAGACTGAAAGGTGACATCAGAGAGCAAAAGCAAATTTGTTCAAACACAACTGTCTCCAATCTGTTTCTGACTGCAGCAGTTCAGATAATCTCGCTATTTTAACTCAGATTTTATAGGTTTACATTAGATCAACTATGTATTCACCCCCGGGTTTTCCCCAAAAGAGACCTCAGAGCCAGCAGAGTGACGTCTGTCCTGAGCAGGGACTGCAAACCCTTCCCTAGAAACACAGGGAATGTTTTAACACCACGTTGCCCTATTCCATTGCTCTTCATCCACCTTCTGCTTTTCACAGCTGTGACAAAAGTCCATCCATCTCTCTCAATGGACACGGATAAATCTGCCCCCACCACCAGTGATAGAAAACACAGGTTCCAATCTTTTATAGTCCAATCTAAAGGAGAAACTTACTCTAGTTCACAGACACTTCTGGCATTTCAAAACCTCTTGGCATTCTGAAAGCTTCCCTCTAGCCTGGGAGGGGGAAGCAAGCTTCACACAACGAAAAATAATGGACAAAAAAACCCATACAAGGAATAGAACTGAACATTATCTCCTTCAAGAGTCAACTTTGGGGTTAGAGCACTTGTGCAGAATTAAAATTCATGTGCTTCCTTAAAGCTAGGTGATAAAACTCATCCCGGGAAGATTCCCTGCTCGTTTATATTCCAATGAGTTTTTTTTCTCTCAAAGAAATAAGACATTTGTATAATCTCACCCCCGAGTCTGAAAGGACCCTCGAGATCTCTGCTCCAGCCTCCTGCTCAATGCAGAGCCAGCCGAAGTCAGATGAGGCTGCTCAGGGTTGTGCTCAGTCAAGTTCAGCTTTCACCTGAGCACTGCCTGAGTCAGGCTGAGAGGATGACACCGTCCCCAGCCTACTCAGGTGAGGATGGCTCAACACATTCCAGTGCTTGGCCACTCTCACTGCAACATAGTTTTCCTAAGAGTTAATCCAATTACTCCTTGTCCTTTCTCTGGGCATCTCCATAAAGTCTGTTTTCTTCACAGCTATTTATCAGGAACTGAAGATAACAGTAAGATCTCCCCCATCAATACCTGTGCCTGCTCCTCAAGGGAAAATGAACTATTTCAAAACCTGATGTATTTTCTAAATTAAACAGTGCCAGTGGGACTGAGATAGTGGGTAATCCACAGTGGGATGCCCTGCAGGGTGCAAGCCAGGCCCTAGACATTCCCAGTAAATCCACCAGGTTTTACACTGGGTGTAAAATGGAGCAAAAGATCTTTCACTGATTTTGAGCAGCTCTAAAAGCCCTCCCAAAGCATACAACACATTTTGGGTTGATCCAGTCATCAGGTTCAAATCACAAGGGATTTTTTTGGTTTTTCACATTTCATCAGGAAAATAAAAGAACACACATTAGGTGTTGATATAGAAATATGGGTGCATATGTGTGGCACCTCTTTCCATCCATTCCTGCTCTCAAAGCTCCTGGAAGAGCACCTGAAGCCTGAGCTGTCCTTGCCCTTCGGGGCAACCGAAACACCCACCCCAGCAGACTTGGATGTGTAAAATGTGCTGTGAATTTTAACCATAGAAATAAGTCATCTTTTGTGACAATTCCTTCAGAACTTGCTGCAGAGAAGCTGAGGATAACCAAGAGGAAGGCCTTACCAGGTGGATCCGGAGAGCCCAGCAATGTATGTGGCACAGTCCAGGACTCCTGACTCAAAAAGTGCTTTCATGACTCCAGCAAAGCCCACCATGGCCCGGAACCCCCCTCCCGAGCCCAGCACGGCGATCACTGGCACCTGCAGGGATGAGAGCAACACAACCACCACGTAAGTGACAAGGGACACACCACGAGCACCCAGTCCAACCCCTGGACACCCCAAAAAGAATTAGAATTTATTTGAAGAAGTCACCACTTGTAGCAAGACCTCTAAACAAAAATATACTCAGAATTTCTTTAGAATGTCTGTCCTTCTTATCCATGATCCGAAATAGAAGAGATATTAAATTCAGTTATTAAATGAACTATTCAGTTACAAGAGCACAGAGAATTTTAAGGCAATCTAACCACCCGCTTTAATCCAATTCATATCGTTGTGACAGAGCCAAAGGCAGTAAAAGTTACTAATGAGAAACAGAACAGAGACAAATAATATTTTGACTGGGAGTTTAAAAACAAGTTTTATAACAAAAACATCCAGTAATACTACATAGCATGAAGACAGTCAGTCTCAATTCTACCAGCACTTCGCAAAAACTACCAGAGAGGTAACGGAAATTTATGGGGATATGAACAACTACTCAGCCACCAAGACAAAGTGGGCAGAACCAGACATGTTTATTGTGGCACCAGGTTAAAAATGTGTCTACAGGGGACATTCTATATTTCTCTCCTTCTTACTGCCCAGCCTGGACATCCAGGCTGTTCCCCTCAACTGCACAGCTTCCCCAGGTATCTAAAAAGAAGATAAAATAAAAATTCATTCGCTCCCACCATCACATGTTTTGGCCTAAGCAAAGGGTCCATCTGGTTCCCAGTTTCCAAAACCCAGGAAGATTTTCCACTGTTCAGTGGTGACAAAGGAATCACCTCTTGGTTGTTACTGAGCATAAAAAGAATCGCACAGCTGTGCAGAAAGCCTCTATCTGATCAAACTGCTAATCTGTCAAAAATCTCCGTGAAAGGCAATTTCAGGTGCCAATAGATGGGATTAGTGATAAGAAAAGTATCCATGTGACTACAGAGTCCTGTTCTTTCTGCAGACTCCATGCTCCAAGCCATGAAACTCCCCTGAGGACTGACTGTCACAAGGAAATGCCCATGAACAATGACCAAGGCACTCAAGACATTTCTTGAGGCTTCCACTCCCCAAAACTGCTTATTCTTGATGCAGTGAGATTATTTTGTTACCTCCTTCGTAAGTGTTCAGCTTTAGTAATAGAAACCACAGGTATTCCCTGGCCCCGCATTCATCGTGCAGCTCCAGAGATAGGGATCTATCCCAAAAATGACACAGAAGGATTTGGGATGTGTTTTGTTAAGCCAACGCCCCAATAACGGAGCAGCTGCTTTGAAGGAAGAGCCATGTCAGTAATCACTCCTTTAATAACGTGGGGAGGCTTTGAAAGCTCCTCAGGGGCACTGCCCACTCAGCCTGAGCAGACACATCCCAACAGGATGGAGATGTCACCTGCAGGTGCAAGCCTGGAGAAAGTATGTAAGAACACTTCCAGAGCACCACTACTCCACTCATCAGTGCACTGGCACCAGGGAAAATGGGAGTGTTCCTCAGGAGGCAGAGGAATCTGCTATAGAGACGGGAATGTCCAGGACAGTCACCAACATCCTGACTGAAAATGCTTCCTGGATCCACAGGCCCTCTGGGCATTCCAGATTCTTGCACTGGGAAGGGTGGATACAGTGAGGGGAAGGTGGATTATGGAATCACAAAATCCTTCAGGTTGGAAAAGACCTCCAAGATCATCACATCCAATCATGAGCCCAGCACCACCACTATGTTCACCACTAAACCTTGTCCCCAAGTGTCACATCCACACATTTTTTGAACACCTACAGGGATGATGGTTCCATCACTGCCCACTGCCCTGGGCAGCCCCTTCCAATGCTTTACAGCTCCTTCTGTGAAGAAATTTTCCCTAACATCCAACCGGAGCCTCCCCTGGCACAGCTCGAGGCCGTTCCCTCTCATCCTGTCCCTTGTTCCCCGGGAGCAGAGCCCAACTCCCCCTGGCTGCCCCCTCCTCTCAGAGAGTTGTGCAGAGCCAGAAGGTCCCCTCTGAGCCTCCTTTTCTCCAGGCTGAGCCTCCCCAGCACCTGTGGGCATTACACTGTAAATAAATAAAGCTTTAAAATGATGACAAAAAATAACTGAAGAGAAGCACCTACTGCACATTTCTGCTCATTTATTTCAATACAAGTTGAGCTGCAGCATAAATCAAGTGAGGCAGGTTCAAAGTCCACGCCTGCTTTGCAGAGGAATCAGGCAGGTTTGTTAAACCAGCTTTTTAGCTCCAATTCAGTTTCCAACATGTTGAAGGGCACAAAACACAAAAATTAAAATGAAATACGCCCATCCTGCAAGTTGCCCTCTGGGATAAATAGGGCAGAAGCAGGGAGGGGGGAAGGAGCTGCAGCCAGAGCACCCAAGGGCAAGAACCAAGAAACCACGTCCTGATGAAGACCAGAGAAAAGAATACCAAGGGCTGCACACTGTTCTACTGAACCCCAGATCCTTTGTACAGAACCACCTGTGCAGGAGTTCACTCAAACCAGAAGGCTGTTAATCATATCTTCCAGTAATCAGGCAAGAAAAAGCTAAATCATACTAAATCCTGTTTTGGGAATGAGTAGTGCAGATGTCTTTATCCAAATGCCCTGGAAACATGGTGCACAAAATCTGAGTACCTGGGGTAGAAAAAGAATGCCAGAGGGCACACAAATGATTATTAAAAAATTGTTCTGCAATTCTAGTCGTAGAGAACTATATGCTTTCTTTAGAAGATTATAGTATTTTTAGGAAATTGCTTGAAGCAGCAAAAAATTTAAAAAATAAACTGAGTAATAACAGAAGTATGAGGAATCTCTACCTCTGTGTTTCCAGAATGTGCCTCAGGATTAAGTTAGGAAATTTGCAACTACTCACTTCCCCATCCAGACATGTATAATGAATTCAGAGGTATTACAGTCTCTCAGCATCCCTGCAAAGCACAAGCTACTCATAGATGAAGCAACTTGGGTGAACTTTGAGTAAGTGACTTGTCCAAGATTAAGAAAGGCACACAGAGAGCTACGACTACTCAATGTCTCCCAGCTTCATGCTCAGACTCCAAACATCCAATAAATCCTCCTGCTATCTTCCATCTGTAGCAATAAAAGTAAAACTACAGTTTAATTTGAACAAAAAGGGTTTTTTCATTGCTAGAAACAGATAAAAATTCTGACAAGTCAGCTTAGAAATATACATTTGGCATATGAAAAATAGGAGGATAGCTACAGTTACTGTCTGGGAAGATGCAATTTAACTGATAAAATTTCAGTATTGGAGTCAGTGAGGGATACCAAGGGAAGATGATGACACAAAGAATAAGAGATCTTACCTATCCTTTGCAATAATTCATACACAGATACCACCTGCATGGAACTGAGACCTGAGGCACTGCATATCACTCCAATTCCAACTGGAGCTTGGCAGAATATCCACATCCTTTCTGAAGAAGATCCTATTCTGCTCTAGGTCACACCAATGTCCCACTGACAGATTATAAAATCTGCATGTGTTTAGATTAAAATAACTGAACTGAAAATTAACTTGTTAAATGAACTTGTTAAATTCTTTTATGTTCCTCAGAAAGTTCACATAAGAACATTTCATGAAGCAAGACAGAGTTCAAAAGTACACAACAATAAAACATTTACTACCTGCTCAAAACTTAATGGAAATTTAGAAGATATTCTTCATTGCTTGTTGCAAAAGACTGTCACATTCTCCTTATACTAAAAATGCACAGAAGGGATCAATGCCAATGAAGGAACGAACCCAGATTAATTCATGGACTGTGTTCATTGCTTGACGCCCCCACAGGCACAAAGTGTTCCTGTCACAATTCTGGGAGCAGCACGGGAGAAGGAATGGGTAAGGAGGGAAGAGGATGGAAAAACTACAACAAAATAAGTAGATCTGTACCAAGTGGATTCTTAATTAACTCTAAATAATGCAGTGTTTTATGAAATCACCGAAGTGCTCAGTAGGATCTGGCCCTCTTCCTCACTGTGGTGTGAGCCCATGGCACAGGGTGCCCAGAGCTGTGGCTTCCCCATCCCTGGAAGTGTCCAAGGCCAGGTTGGATGGGGCTTGGAGCAACCTGGGCTGGTGGAAGGTGTCCCTGCTCATGGCAGGGTGCAGTTGGATGATCCTTACAGTCCCTTCCCACCCAAACCATTCCCTGATTCTGTGATATGACCCAAGCCACCACCAGTCCACTGAGACGTCAGCTTCCCTTCCTCTTGGCTTGGTTCAAAGCACCAGCAAGTGAAAAAAAGCTGCAGTTTCTCATGTTTCAAAGAAATAAAACTTCATAACCCTAATCCAGTAAAACTGGCTCAAGGAAAAGAAGGAAGGAAAGAAATAAACTAATTTCCAAGCTGACTCTAAATTTAAACCAGCTGATTTCCTGCCTAGTCTTTCAGAGATGAAGGTCACAGAGCACGGGATGGGTACCGGGCATGCAGGGGCACATTCTGTGCTGGGTGAGTGCCCAGAGCCACTGCAGGATTCAGCAGATATTTCACACACCCTGAGGCACTTTTCAGATGGCAATCTCCCCTCAGAGCCAACACCTTAACAAAGCCTGGGATTCGAATGGGAAAAATTGGAGCAGTTTGTTTAAGGGGCCAATGAATCACAGAACCCCAGAATGATTTGGTTGCAAGAGACATTAAAGCTCATCCACTGCCACCCCAGAGACACCTTCCACTATCCCAGGTTGCTCAAACCCCCATCCAACCTGGCCTTGGACACTTCCGGGGTGGGGCAGCCACAGTTTCTCTGGGCACCCTGTGCCAGGGCCTCACCACCCTCAGAGGGCAGAACTTCTTCCTAATATCTAATCTAAATCTCTCCTTTTATAGTTTCCCCTAGTTATAAATTTTAATTTACAAGTTTAGAGCCAAGAAAAATTACTCTCCAGGCTAAATATTGTATGTTCATAGAGGAAAATAATTTTTATAATCTATAATCTTTCAACATCGAACCCTTCCACCTCGCACACCTCATTCTTCCCTCCCACAGGCAAATGAAGGATTCCAAAGGGGATGGGAACTCTTCAAACTTACATCACGGGAAGTGGTCAGGTTCTGGCTGTTCTCCCCTAGAAATGATTTGATGCTGTGCATGATGTTGTCTCTGCGCTGCTGCCGGAACTTCTTCTCCTCATCGCACAGGGCCATGCTGAACCGCAGGTCCGTTGAGGAGCTGTTTGGAAAAGGGACAGGCTGTCACAAAAGGCTCAGTTCCAAACAGTATCACAAACATCGCCATGGGAAATGAGCAGACACAAGCAGAAAATCCTCATTCACTTACACAAGATGAAATGAAATTGTATTTTTTCATGTGACACCATCCATCAGCTCTGGAGTGATGGAGGCAAAGTACAATGTGTCTTTAGGACATGCATTTAGGACATACATTTTATATTTTATACATTTGCTCATTAAAAGCAAACAATTAAATACAGCAAGCGAGTCCTCCACTCACAAGTATAAATCTTACAGCACAGATCATACTGGCACACCACAGGAAAAACTAAGCCCTTTTCTCTGTATTTTTCCCCACATTGTGGGATAAAAACTGTACACAAGGCTGCATAAGGATCTCAGTGCTGTACTTACATAAAGTTACAACTTCAGCTGCCACTTCCCATGGACAGCAGAGAGGAGGAGTGGACAAATCTACCCTGGTACCCACTGAAAAGCATACATGGTGAAATGGATCCATTTAGGCTCAGATAATTATTCCCCAGATTTTTAAAAAAACTATTATGTAATAAAATAATAGGATTAAGAAATGGGGGGAAAGACTCCTTAAAAGCAATGTTCCATGAAGATATCCACAATCTGCATGGATATTAGGGAATAGCAGCAGAGTTTGATAAGATCCTTTACATTTCAAAGCCTAAGAAGAACACAGCCAAACATCTTCTGTTTATTTAATGTCAGAGAAACCAAGTGTTTGTAATGTACAAAGCCTGGCTAGTTCAGGGTGGTCTCAAGGACCACCCACAAATGCATTTTCCTGGTACAACATGATGAGCAGAAATTATCCCCGAGGGATGTTTGTCAGTCTCTGAAGTAATCAGGAAAGAGTTTGAATTTTACAGTGCTCAGTGCTGCTATTTATAGTTACAGACAAAAAATGACTCCATAAATTCCTTGCTCTCAGAAAATCATTGTTAGACGTAAAATGTATTTTTCTGATTATGCCTCAATGTGATTTTTGGTCTTTTGCCAGGATAGGTGAAGAATGAGGGAGAAAAACAGCTAGAGAGGAAAAAAAAGGGACAAATAAAGGTAGGCATCAGCTTAGCTTTTACATGGAGAACTCCTGGCCCTAAATCTTCACCTTTGCCTTCAGCACTGTGTAGTACTTACATTTAAATACATTTTAGGGGCAGCTCTGTAACGGCAGCTGAAAATTCATGTGAAGGGCCAAGTTCCCAAGGAAAGTAAAACAGTGAGGATGAAGCTGCACCTGAGTGAGGTCCATGCATTTTTTAGAAACAGAGCCCTTGAGAAGGAAAGCCCTTCACATAGACCAAGCTGAGAGATTCACACAGCACGGCCTCACTCCTGCAAACATTTGGAAGGGTCACACCGCTTTGTCCCAGTAAGGGTGTTTAGTCAATAACAGAATTACAACATGAAAATAAACCCAAGCTGTAAAATTTCCTCACTTTCATGGTACCTGGTTCCTATGCTACAGCAAGGAATTTTTGCACTCCACCTCACATGTTTTTAAGAAAATCCCAGCAGGGTGGGACTCTTGGGGTGTCCTGTGCAGGGCCAGGAGTTGGACTTTGATGATCCTTGCGGGTCCCTTCCAATTCAGGCTATTCTGTGATTCCATGAAAATTTTAATGAACAGTTTAAAATAAAAAAATTCCTTGGCTGTTGGTGTATTTTCACCCTTTTTAATATGAGATACTCACCATACTTCCAGGGACAATTCCAAAGTCATTTCTGTGACCTAAACAAGAAATATTTAAATATGGTTATAGCACTTAGAGAGGGAAAACCCACAAACACACCTGGAACAACAACTACAACTGTCAGAATCTTTCTTTTCTTTTCTTTTCTCTTCTTTTCTTTTCTGTTCTTTTCTTTTCTTTACTTTTCTTTTCTTTTCTCTTCTTTTCTTTTCTGTTCTTTTCTTTTCTTCTTCACTTTTTTTAAAAAGCAAGATATTTTTGGCACATATGAATGAGATTCTTTTCTATGGATTTTTTTTTAAAGCACACAGTGCGATTCCAAAATACACCACTAGCACTGAATACAGTGGAAAATGTTGGTAAGTGCTGACTTTCATTCCTCAGATCCCACTCTCTTGCCTTTCTTGCACTGCTAATCCCTTTCTGACAGTGCAACTCATCTCTGTCCTGAGGGGATCTGATTCTCTTCACTCACTCGTGGCTGGCAGGAGAACCAGGGGATCACATCTAAGTGCCACCTGTGTGAGGGAATCACTGCTCTGTGTTCCACAGGAGTCACCAAGTGTCTCTTCACAGCTAAACATGCCTTAATCAGCAATCAGGAAGGGTGATTGCTTACAAGTTGCTGGAAGATGCAATAAACGTCACTGCACAATGGCTTCACTTGCCTGGCCACGAGCTGTGGGTTGGCCTCCTCTGCCTTTCACAGAGCACTGAAAGGGCTGTCTGGAGGCAAGAAGTTAAAAAATTATGATTAAAGCACCAATTCACTGTCAGGCACAATCCAGGAGTTCTGGCTGTGGAACTAAGACAGAATGGAGAGGTATTTTCACCCTATCTCTGTGCAGTGGTCTCAATGGTGCAGCCCTGGAGGACTGTGACAGACTCAGCATGTCCTCGACCTAAAACCAGATTCTCCTCCCCACTTGGGGCCTGTGAGCACCAGGGATGGAGCCACAACACCCCAGACCGAAGTCTGCTTGACCCTCAGATGCAGTAAAGGATGCAAAGCTGCCTCTGACTCCCATGTCCAGGCCCAATTCCTGAAACAGGAATTGCAAATGAGGCAGGGCATGAGCAAGGTGGGGGAAAAAGAAGAGGCAGAGAAACAACAAAGGAAGGACAAGAACAAACAGAGTGAAGAGTCACTGAGGAAGTACTTCAAAGGCAGGGAAGCAATTACATTATTCCCCACCTGGTATTACTAATTTAGAAAGCACTCCTGAAACCATCCAATGCTTATAAAAATGTATGCACATGAAATAAACCCTTGGAGGGAAGCATTCCAACAGGGAGATATCACAGCATTTTCTATACCTTATAAAGACTGCCACAGACATCTCAGGAATACATGCTATGTACACATTGTCTACATCGAGCTCAACCTGACTTCACCTCCCCTTAACTATTTGCTTACAAATTTCATAGTGTATTTGCCTTTTTCACACTGTTTTTTCCCCCCTGTGGCTCCCTACCAAGCTTTGCTGAACACTGATGAGTTCAAGCAAGGCAAAGCCTTGAATTAGTGGAATGAGCTGTGTGAACTGTGTTTGCAAAATGTATTCATCAGTTCTTTCTCACTGCCCCACCTCATGCCTGGCAGAACCAGGACCTACACTCAGCCCATGCTCTGGAATTCCAAGAGTTACTGAACACTTAGTGAAATAAATATGTAGGAACGTCAAAAAATGCAGTAATTTTAAAAAGGAAAAATAATGGAGGGTATCAAAATTCCAACTGCCCTAAGGCTATGTCAAATTAAATGCTAAACCTCACATATAAAACTCTCTGGTTTCCAATAAATAGGCCTTTAACCAGTTATTTGTTGTAACTATGCTTTTAAAGTTGTATCACATGGAAAACAGCAAAGTGGTGACAAATCAAGATCTCTGATCATACAATAAACTATAGCCCAAACCAGAAATGCAGGTGTTATTTATGCATTTTAATATGTGCAGAACAAGCTCAATTCCACCCAGATTTAACAACACTTTCCAGGGGTTACTGTGCAGGCAGAGAAGCCCTGTTCAAGTGACTCCATCTGGTTTGCAGACATGTTTAAAGGGAATAATCCAATTACTGCATCATTGCATGCTAACCAGAGCTGTGTTACAACAAGCCACTTACAGAAAGTGAAACATGTAATAATAGAAGAATTCCTTCAGCTTTCTGGAAGCCACAAGCAGCAGCAGGAGGGGCAATGCACTGACCAGCAAACTCTGAGTAACCTCACACTAACTCAGGTCATGAAACTAAACTGCATCAAGTGGGGAAGAAACTGCTTTAGGCAGAGAAAGATCCGAACTAGACTTTTAAAGAGGATTCTTTCTGCAGGGACACCAAGGCATTCAGTGGCACTGTTTTGCTTAATTCTCCTCTCAGCAGGGCTGTAAGAAGATAAATAATTCAGGTTTAACAGTGTCTTTAGGCTCTGTGTTTATCCGTGGGCAACAGTGAATGCTCAGAAAACTTCTGAGCAGGACAGAGTCATGAATGTCCAACTTACATCATTGAAAGTTAACTGGACCTCCTTCTTCTCTCCCAGTTTCAGAGAAGAGATGGAAAACGTGGATGTGCCAAGAGTCTCATCCATAACATAGTTGGCATCCATGAGAGTAACCTGGAAGAGATATCTGGATATTCAATTCTACTGCAAGAAATCCCTTTTTAAATTCCATCAAGCCTATGCCTGAAGTAAAAAAAAAAAAAAATTATATGGAAAAAGAATGGGCCTGATCCAACCCAGTCAATGCCCAGTGACAACAGACATTTCTTTTAAACCAGGATAAGCTCCATTGACAGTGGAGGTGGCACTTCAAGGAACTGAACTGCAGGAGCACACCAGGATTATTCGCAAAGGGATCTTCATCCCAGCACCTTTCTGGCAGCAAATCTCACCATCTTTCTAATACCTTCAAATTTCCAGTCAGTAAAATTTCCCTATGGAGAAACTTGTATAGTTCTAAGTGTGATAGGCCAAAATAACATCCAGCAACTTCTCAGAGAAGATGGAATCCATTACACTCCAGCCTTGACTCTACGGACCAAGATTGTTACAGCAGTGATTTGGCAAAGTGTGCAGCATTCCAATTTACACAAAGCTGCTTTCTGTATCCAGCCAGATCTTCAAGTCTCTTCTCATACCCTCCATGCTGGAGCAGAGACCTTTCAAAAATGTGATAATATCCAAAGATGGATGGGGATATGGCAGAGCACCATTCCATGCTTTTGTTCTAATCCATGTGGATCTAGGTTTAGCAGACTTTTTTTCCCAGTGGCTGCTTTCCAAGTCCTCAAGTAACATATTCAGAAAGAATTTAAATTATCATTTACACGGTTTTCATTAAATGAGATCTCCAGATTCACTTGACTTATGTTTTTTTTTTCCACTTTGTGGCATTATATCTTCTAAAATATCACATGTTCGTGGCTTGGACTGTATCTTTTGCAGAAAACAAAAGGACTAAAGATACCATCACTTGAATAATTAGTTGCTACATCTGGGATCAGCCTCTTCTCAGCTACAAAGAATCTTCTTCATCCTGTGCCACAAGCAACCCTTTGAAATTATGAATTCTCTTTATTTTAGGACACAGCTCGTTATTTTAATGGTATTTACGTTGTTCTGTTTCCTTGCAGAACTTTACGCCTATTCCTGCAATCTCTGAACGCTGCGTCTTAAAACCAAAAGCAAAAACTTCTTAGTGGGATTTTAAAGAGCTGCTTATACTTCAGAGGGAAAACTGCACTTCGGCTAGAGTTAAAGATGCAGATTAAAACAATCCAAGGAGTCACAAGGGTTGTGCAGTCTAAGCTTCAGAATTCACAGAGGGTTTGTGTGAGGCGGTGACTTCACAGATTTCTGACATTGCACTCCATTGCAGAATCCAAAGGCTCTTGTCTACGTTACTAGGTCCACAATTAACCATTATTAAATGTTATCATCTACTCGTTGCAGGCAATTTTCATCCAATTTTATTGCACTATCTCAGAACCAGCAACAGCCTTTACTTATTGTAAAGACCCATTTCCAATTTCTACCTATAATCCATCTTGCTGTGTTTGTGACTGTAGTAATTCTAACCCTTCAAAACCCTTGAACCAAATTTTGTCCTAAACAAATTCAAACATTCTTAGGGAAGCTGCCTAAGTGTAAGAGAGCTCAGAGCAGGGCCCAGGCTCTGCTCCAGGGGGCCCAGCAGCGGCACCAGATGAACAGGCAGGAACTGATGCCCAGGAAATCATTGTGAATTCCCTAATATCTTTTGTCTCTAGTGCAGGATGCATGTCATAGTTCTTCATGATCCACTAAGCTGACCATGGGTGTAATGCCCAAACTGTGGAGTCTTCCTCAGGAACACAGGGAGCTTGTAGGAAGCACAATTCCCTTTCAGACCCATGGTCTGATGGTTACAAGCTCAAGGAAAACCTTCACAGGCTGCAGCCTCTGTCCCAGTTGGCCAATTTAGACTGAACTCTGTAAGCCTGGGTCAGAAGAGAGCAGGTGTCAGAGCCATCCTCTGTGAAGAACAGAGCTCACCTCAAATCCTTGCCATGCCCACTCAGAAAACACTTACACGTAACATTCAGCTCTTGTGCACAGTCTGGAGAAGTTTAACACACTGAGACTGAACAGTGACTTGGCCAATAAGGCTGCACATGAAGTGGTCCCCAGAAGAGCCCTGAGTGGGTGCCAGGTACAGAGGACACGGCAGAATCAGCCTTTTCCTTTGTCACCCTGGGCAGACACTTGACTTAAGCCCCACCTCTTCCCTGTCCATAGGAGTTGAATCAGGGTAGGAAGCAGGGAGTACTCCACAGCTGATGTGAGGAATAACAAGCTACTAAGCTACTATCCCTCAGAAGCTGTCCAAGAGATGACTCACAGGCATATCTTGTAATGACTCTCCAGGCTACTCCTTGAATAATTTAATTTATCCAACATCTCTTGCTTAGCACCACAGCTAAACTGAGATTTAACATTTTAAACAAAGGGGTAATCTTGAGACATCAGATGCCACACACGTGTAAGCCACTGTTATTTTACCCTTCATCTCCCCAGCTCAGCCATGGGATTTACCTCCAGAACATTCTCCAGGTTGGGGTCCAGAATGAACTCGAAGGTCTCGTTCCACACAGGGTTGATGTCGTTGTTGAAATGCTTGGTTCTTTTCCTGCAGTCAGGGGCGGTGGGGATGAACAGCTCCACGTAGGGATCTGGAGTGTCAACTGTGGAGCGGAACACAGGTCAGGCAAGGGAAACCTCCAGCTTGGGCTGGAAAAATTGATACAATTGTGTGAAACCACAGATCCCCTCATGGTCAAAGACAGAAAGATATGCAACTCTGTAAGTTACATACATGTAATGACAGGAACGATACAATGATATCAACCCAAAACAAACATTAGGCTTTTAGGAGGGGAGGGGAAAAGCCTTGAGCAAACAGAATGGCACAGGGACAGAGTCAAGTTCATTGGGAATATGCAAACATCTGCCAGCCAGTGGTAAGTGTTTTTAAAAGCTTTTCCTTTTTCCTCTCTTTCTAGCCTTTAATGGCTTTGGCTCATGTCAAAACAATGAAAACAAGCAGTTTGCTGTGGGTTTTGGATCCTCTTTCACCTTTGCTGGTTTGGGAGTGAGGGAGGAAATCAGTCACAGCACTTAAGTGCTGCACACAGTCTAAGGAGTGCTCAGCTCTGAAACACTGCCACCACCACAGCTCTGGGGAGTCACCACAGGATCAGGACCTTATTTACACAGCAGAACCCTGACTGGAAACAGAGATATGGCAACTGCAGCTGATAGGAATTACCAGGGCGAGAAAAGGAAACATTGGCAAATCCCATCGTATGTGTCTAAAAATAGCTATTCCTGAGAGCACAGAATGCAGCCCTAAAAATGCACTTTCTAACAAGTTAAAGCATGCCAGGTTTTCTGTACAATGAGACTTTTTTTGTGTCAGATTGGGCCAGGGCTCCAATGCTTCCCAGGAGAGCAGAGGAAGTTATTTCTGTGGTTGTGGTGGATCACCAAAAGCCTTCTACAAGGATCATCGATCCAACGCTTGGCCCTGCACAGACACCCCAACAGTCCCACCCTGTGCGTCCTTGGGACCGTTGCCCAAACACTCCTGGAGCTCTGGCAGCCTTGGGGCTGTGCCCATTCCCCTTCCCCTCTGGGGGAAGAACCTTTTCCTAATATCCAACCTGACCCTCCCCTGGCTCAGCTCCAGCCATTCCCTGGGTCCTGGCCCTGGTCACAGGGCGCAGAGATCAGAGCTGTCCCTCAGGAGGAAGCAGAATCTTCAAAGTTTGTCCTCTGCTTTAGTGAAATGTTACCAAGCAAACCAATGCCCACCACAAACAGGAACCTATTTCTCACAGGCCTCTTTGGAAAGAGATAAAATCCTATTACTAGGAAAAGCAAGTCCGAACATTCCTCCTTGAACACACTTTAAGTCTAAAGATACCTTTTTTCAACAAAGCCAAATTTTAGAAACTCTACAAGTTCAATAAAACCTGATCCATGAGATTCTTGAGGCCCAGAACCACTTCTCCCTCCTGCTGGGAGAAGAAGGAAAAGAGGAAAACAAAAGAGTTGGATAATTTAAAATCAACTGTCTTTTGTGCAAAAAAAAAAAAAAAACCCTGACCAAATAACCAAAAAAAGGGCTTTTGGAAATCACTCGGGAGGTTCTGAATGTGTCCCCAGGAAAATCCTATTCAATTTTATTCTAATGCAACTTCTCAAGGAGTTTTCTCCACTGTGCTCCATACCTGTGGGGCTCAGCTAATTGCTACATTTAGGTGGTCTCAGTGCCCCTTGAGTAATGAACAAGCAGCTATTTAAAGCTGAGGATCATGGTGGAAAGCCTTTAAATAGCAACTTTTATTAGCTCTTGACGAATTTTGTCTGATCTTGTCTCTTTGTTATGGGCAGAGGAACTGGGGGATCAAGACCCAAGTCTTTCCTCACCGGCACATGTTCCAACTGGCCAACTTTTCCATTAGTTCCTTTCAGCTACTACACAAAGCTCTGCCGCAAAGAAAAGAATCAAGAATCAAGAGAAACCAAGCCCTTTGAAACTAAAAATCCTTGAAGTGACAAAGTCACATTTGCTAAGTCTTGATATCCAGCACAACTCTGGCAATAAACACCGATCTTGCTCTGCCAAGAGACTGAAGTTGCCTACAAAAACCTAGATTTTAGCCAAAATCCTGGTGGCTGAGCAGAGTTCTGGGTAAAACATTAATGCCTCCTCTCCATCCAGATCTTGCTGTGATCAGCCCTAACTATATTACAAAAATCTAATTTTTCTTATCAACACAAACAGCAAATGGTTTCCTATCCATATTTAAAACCCCCAAACATGTGGAAATCCCAGACCTCTGACATACAGATCTATTACTAACTTCCTATCAGGCAAACTCTGGTAAGTGCTGAAAGAGAAACTAAACTCAAGGCATGGATCAACTAAACTTGGAAAAATCAGTCTTGCTAGTTCAGTACTGCCAAGTCACCTCACTCCATCTCTTTATTAGCTTTTTAACCCAAGGCAAAGATTTAATCACCTGCCCTTTCATGACTGAAAGTTTATTTGGAACTATTTTCAGTTAAGAAAATAAAAATCTGTTCATTTTTAACTTCCTTCTTTAGATGAAGAGAAAATACAATGGAAGACTGCCTGCTATAAGCTATACTAAATACTTCTTCAAGAGATATTACATTAATCAAAATTTCACTCCTTGGATGGGGACCAAACACTACCAGCAAATAAGTATTCACCTGGCACAGAAGTATTCACTTAATGTATTTCAAAACATTGAAGTTATCAAATGTAGATTAAACAACTAGTGTGCACCCTTAGCATGGATGTTTTTATTCCTGCCTGGGCTTCTGCTAATTGATTTGCCAGGTAATGTTAAAAAAACTAATCTGAAAACGTAAGTAAAAATAGCTTGATCACCACTGCTATCACAGAGCCCCAGAATGGTTTGGGTTGAGAGGGACCTTAAAGCCCACCCAGTGCCACCCCCTGCCAGAAGCAGGGACACCTTCCACTAGCCCAGGTTGCTCCAAGCCCTGTCCAGCCTGGCCTTGGACACTTCCAGGGATCCAGGGGCAGCCACAGCTTCTCTGGGCACCCTGTGCCAGGGCCTCCCCACCCTCACAGGGAAGGATTTCTCCCCAGTATCCCATCTAACCCTGCTCTCTGGGAGTGGGAAGCCATTCCCCATTGTCCTGTCTCTCCAGACCCTTGTGCCACGTCCCTCTCCAGCTCTCCTGGAGCCCCTTTAGGCACTGGAAGGCTGCCATCTATATTTTGATTTTAAAAGGAAGAATCATTATGGTGTATGAGTCAAAAGCTGATGTTTAATAATGACAAGAGAATTATCTCTGAGAATTATCTCTATCTGGACCTGATGACCCTAAAGGTCTTTTCCAGCCTTAAGGATTTTGTTAGAGGCAGCACTGTTAGGGAACTGCTCTTTCATCGCAGCAGCTGCCTGAGATACCAAGTACAGCCTCCTCAGCAGCAGCCACCTGGGGGAACTTGCACTTGTTCCCAGGACACTTCTGAGGAAAGCAGAGTTTCTGTGCAGCTCAGTCCTGCTCGGGCTGTTCCTTACGCAAGCACGGCCGCTCCACCACCATTTCTCAGGAACAAGGCAGGCTGAACCAACAATTAAGCACAAGTATCTCAAATCCCACCTGCACACTAAAAAACACAATTAAGGCTTTCAGTACTGATGCCAACGAGGGTCCTGCAATTAGCAGCTTGGAGCTAGATGAAGTCTCAGGGTAATTAACAAAATGTTGGTGATAATTCAGATTTACAGCCCCTCTCCCCCAAAGCTCCACGGGCTGAAGGCACACATCCAATAACAAGAGCAGAGTCAGCATCCCCACTGCCATTTTTAAACTGCTGCTTTAGGAATGGCTGAGAGGTAGAAAGTAAGGATTCACTGACTTTTCTTCATTTGATTTACCTCCTGGTTAAGTCATGGCCATAGGATTCTCCCTTTAAATTACATTATGAATCACCAAGTGAAACACACAGTGGACAGTAATTAGGGTCAAACATTTTCACAGCAAAAAATGAGTAATGCTTTAAGCAATCTGGCTATTAGGGAAACCTGTAAAATTTTCTGCAATGACTGGAAACCATTTGATCTTATGTTATTAGTCTGGTGAGATGGCTGTCATCAGGCCTCCATATTAATATGATTCATATTTCAGATATATGATTTATATTTCAGTCATTCAAATTTCAATTACTTCAACAGCATAATTACCATCAAGAAACTATAGAAAGCCTGTTCAAACATAATACTGAGATAGATACATAACTATCTGAAAATAAAAAGTGGTAATAACCCTTAATTTATCCACCATTAAGTGCAATCCCATTGATAAAAACTTACTAGGTCCCAAATGACCATCTTTATGTATTTCCCACCATATTTTTGGCTTGCTGCACCACAGTACACTTATTTAGCAAATGCAGCTGAGCAGCCTGGCTGATAATAATGGGAACTGCTGGATGACCTCTCTTTCCTTGAAGGGGAAGAAAGCTAAATAACAACAGAATTTATATTCAAATATTGAATTTTATGAGGCCTCACAGTGGCATGGAAATATGAGTTGGTGTCTCTGCCATTGTCAGGAGAAAAAGTAATGAATTTTAAATTCATGGGTTTTCCCAGTTTCATGTGATTTTTCAGTTTTTAAAAAGGGAATTCTTAAAAACTGTACTTATCAATAACTGTCCTTCCAACCATGGAACAGATACTTGAGATGTTCCAGACAAATCCATAGTCCAGCAGTAATGCAGATGCCAGGAGACCTGCCAGAAGGCCACAGCAACCTAAAAACCCCAGGAGTACTCACTGCTGCTTGTGTTTTAGGCACCACGGGGAATGCCAGGGCTGGTGGCTTTGGGGATTTTGCAAAGGGGTGATGTAGTGCCAGATTTTGTGAGCGGAAGGTGACTCCAAGGGACATATGGCAGCTCTGAAGCAGAAGCTATGCTTTGAGAAATCCTGGGATTAGGTAACACCTTCATTAAAAATTATTTGTGCCTTTTATGACAGTGCTTTTCATCTCTGGCATTACTTCAGTGGAGGGAAGAACCAGCTTCCAGCACAGGCACTGCACTATCACCCAGTTCACTGGTGCAGGACACCACTGATTCCACTGATCCAGCCTTGAAAAGGCAAAAAACCCCAAACAAGTCAGCTTTTGGTCAAGCCACATTTGTAGAAGTCCCAAGAGCGAAGAAACACTGCATTCTCTAGGTTATCTGTACAGGCCCCTTTGCAGACACACACTGAAAAGTGACTGAAGCATTAAGCAAAATAACATTTTTCTAGTAGTCTAGAACCCCCTAGCCAGAGTCTAAGGGGTTTAGAGTTTTAAAATGAATTTAAATGCCTAGTTCTCACTGTTAAACCAGTGAAACATCTCACTCCATGCATTGGTTTTGCACAGCCTGGTTT